>LHUT01004296.1:0-14371 GCA_001412135.1 Silene latifolia subsp. alba
CTTCCTTTAATAATATAGATAGATAGATATAGATAGATTGGAAGTTCCTAGGAAATGCAAAAAATAAAGTCTTGTTTGATTAACCAATTCCTACATAATATAGGAAGTCCTTACCAAGAGGAACTTCCCAAATAAATTGAGTTACCATATGCCAACCAAACAACTTTTTTTTGCAATTCACCTGAATTACAAAATCAATTACTTTTGTTTAGACCGACATACGGAGACCTTATATAAGATGGGTATGTGCGCGGCAATCGTTCTTTCTCTGTTGTTTCCAGAATTCATAACAACCTCACCCAAATCAATTTCAGGTTTTTGATTTCATCCCTTTCTCTCTTTTTTTTTCTTTAATTATAATTATGCACTACCCTAGATTATTATACTCTTTATCTTCTATGTTGGGGGAAAATTGTAGCTTTCAAATTTCAATTGTCTTTATAGCTGTAGCCCTCGTTCAATAGCTTATAAATTTACGCTAATCTTGTGTTGTTGCTTCGTAATTCTGTTATTTTGTGTCAAGTTTTTAATGTTTTCCGTCTTAAATGAAGTGTTAAAGTGTCGTACACGCAATACACGACCATAGTAAAGTGTTGGAAACCCGGAGTAACGTAGGTTATCACTTGATTAACTAGCAGTGACGGAGCCAGGATTTGAGCTTAGGGGGCGAAAAATTTTAGGGGGCGGGGGGATGAGTAATAATATACGGTACACCTGATTTTTTTTGGAGAATTTAACTAAAAACTTTGAAAATTTCAACCGCCAAGGGGGGCGAGGGCTCCTGCTAGCCCCCCTAGCTCCACCACTGTGATTAAGTATATTATCGTATCAAATGATTGGTTACTTACTCCGTCCCGATCATTTTTTTTACCTTTGGTTTTGACACAAAGATCAAGAAAAGAGAAATGGGCCAATTATTGGATGACAAGTGCACCAAATTGAGTTTGGAGTATCAAATTGTCTATTAAAGGCATTCCCAAAATAGAAAGGTAAACAATTGACTGGGACATCCAAAAATGAAATAGGTAAACAAATGACTAGGACAGAGGGATATTATTTTTTTCCCTGGTTGTTTATGTTATGTGTAAAATTCTTTCTGCGGTACTTTGTTAAAAATATAGGCTTAAAGACGATATACTTCCCGTGCGTAAATTGAGCTAATCTCGAGTTGTCGTCTCGCTTTTTTAGGTTTTCGTCAGAGTTTGGTATTTTGAGGGGAAAACAAAAAGTGACAACGGGTACTGACAAGGAGTCTGATCCAAAACTAGGGTACGTTACAATGAAAGAAACTGAGGCAGGGCTTCCACGGGTGACGAGGGTCAAGAATAAGACTCCTGCTTCTATCCAGATTACTTCGGAGCAAATCTTGAGGGAGGCGCGTGAGCGACAGGAGGTTGAAATCCACACACCCAAGCAGAAGATTCTCGATTCCAGCGAACTTGCTGACTATCGTCTTAGTAAGCGTAAGGGGTTTGAGGATGCAGTTCATAGAATGAGAGGGAATGGTGGGGAGTGGGTTAAGTATGCCAAATGGGAGGAATCACAGATGGACTTAGAGCGTGCCCGGTCTGTTTGGGAGAGGGCTGTGGAGGTTAATTCTGGAAATCACACATTGTGGCTGAAGTACATTGAAATGGAGATGAAGAACGGAAATGTGAACCACGCTCGGAATTTGTGGGATCGTGCTGTCTCGTTGTTGCCTAGGATAGATCAGTTGTGGTATAAATATATACATATGGAGGAAATGCTTGGCAATGTGGCTGGCGCTAGGCAGGTATTTGAGAGATGGATGCAATGGCAGCCTGATGAGCAAGGGTGGCTGTCCTTCATCAAGTTTGAGTTATGCTACAATGAGGTTGATCGTGCCAGGGTAATATACGAGAGGTTTGTGCTGTGTCACCTAAAAATTGGGTCGTGGGTTCGATTTGCAAAATTTGAGATGAAAAACGGGGATATTGCTAAAGCAAGAAATTGCTATGAGCGAGCGGTTGACCTCTTCACAGATGATGAAGATGCTGAGCAGCTGTTTGTGGCGTTTGCTGAGTTTGAAGAAAAATGCAAGGAGATAGAGCGTGCTAGATGTATCTATAAGTTTGCGTTGGTTCATATACCAAAAGGACGAGCTGAGATGGTTTATAAGAAGCTTGTTGCATTTGAGAAACAATATGGGGATAAGGAGGGCATTGATGATGCTGTTGTGGGGAAAAGAAGGTTTCAGTATGAGGCTGAGGTTAAAAAGAACCCCCTTAACTATGACAATTGGTTTGAGTACATTCGATTAGAGGAAAGCGTGGGAATTAAAGAGAGAGTTCGGGAAGTATACGAGAGGGCGATTGCAAATGTTCCTCCAGCTGAAGAGAAGCGATATTGGCAACGATACATCTACTTATGGTAAGAATTGGTGTTTTGTAATTTGATAGCAATCATGTTCCTCTTGATTATATGTGCTCATGTGCCACAGATCACAGTCATGCATTGATAGATTACGGGACAGTGTTCATCAGGGCGCGGTCCTAAAATTTTACGCCAACTGTATAACTTAACAATAAATTGATTTATTTCAGCTTGTTAGTAGTTTGCAACAGGGTCTATTTGGTTTGAACTTAGTTGTGTTTGTGGATTTCAGTTAAGATCATTTAAACATGCTTGAAAACTTGGAATTCTGTTGTCGGTTGTCCCTGATTTGTTTAAGTTGCTTTGATGTAGAAACTTGAATATAACCGTAGAAACTTGAATATAACCTACTTCTGTTTGATTGTGTTGTTGATTCTCACTTCTCCTGAATGATTTTTAGGATCAACTATGCTTTGTTTGAAGAACTTGAGGCTCAAGATATAGAACGAACAAGAGAAGTGTACAGGTACAATATTTAAATGTCACATTTGCCATTTTTTATATTGTTTTTATCTGTTTTTCTTTCTTAAATTTCTCTTTTTATTGCTTCCATTCACTATAATGCCATGCATGTGTCCATTTTCTTACACATTTTTTTTCATGAAAATCTGGAATAACACCTTGCATATTTGTACTCTTAATCTTCATTTCTCTGATCAGGTAGAACCGTAGAAGCCACGTTTGTTTAGGCAGATTCTATTGATCAGTCGACCATAATCTTCTCATCTGCTTCTTCTTTCTTTTTCTGGCAGTTTCATTTTGCTATATAACTTCTGTATAAAAGTGTTCACCGTGCATCATCTGTTTCATGGTCATCAACTTCCCCCCCATCTCATTTTGAGCCCTTTTTTTTTACCTTGAAAGGATTATCTGTTTGGCATTTTAAAGCTTAAATTTCTGGTTTATCATATTTCAAGTCATTTGTACCTTTAGGTAGCAACAGTCTAACATATGCTTTTGTAATTTTTTAGGGAATGCCTAAAGTTAATTCCCCATGGCAAATTCTCCTTCGGAAAGGTGTGGCTGCTGGCAGCTCAGTTTGAGATACGGCAATTGGTCCTCAATGGTGCACGGCAGATATTGGGAAATGCTATTGGAATGGCTCCAAGGGATAAGGTCAAATACTCAAATCTGACCATTTAGCTGGGAAATTAATGCTATCCTTGGCTGTTTCTAACAATTTCTCTTGGCTTGACAGATTTTCCAGAAGTACATTGAAATAGAATTGCAATTAGGAAACATAGACCGGTGTCGAAAGTTGTACGAGAAGTATCTAGATTGGTCGCCAGGAAACTGCTTTGCATGGACTAAATATGCTGAGCTAGAGAGATCTTTGTATGAGATGGATAGAGCAAGGTCAATCTATGAACTTGCCATTGGTCAACCTGCATTGGATAGGCCAGAGTTGGTGTGGCAGGTGAGTATGGGAGCCTATTTTTCGAATTTGATTTTTTCCCCTTCCTAATTCTGAACAAAAAAACATAAATAAATAACAAAACCATTAATCATCAGTAAACTTTGGCCAATAATTGATGTACTATTACAAAATTTAATATTATAAGATGAGACAATAGTTGGAGTAAATGTTCTGATGAATAGTGAAAAACATTTAGTAAAAAAGTAATGTATAGAATTGCACTCTCTTTGTTAAAAACCTACAATCGACACTTCCCTTCCCCTTTACTTTATCAAATTCGTTCATCGGTTAATAGTATGGCTTTAATTAGTCTCCAAAATGATTGATAGTATGTTGTTTTGCATTAGTGATTAGCTGCAATCAAACTTTCTTGATGATCTGATGTGTACATGATTAAATGTCTGGATTGGTAATAACACCGAGGCTTTGTAACAGGCATATATTGATTTTGAGATATCAGAGGGTGAATATGAAAACACCAGAGATCTATATGAGAGACTGCTTGACCGAACCAAGCACTTGAAGGTGTGGATTAGTTATGCAGAGTTCGAAGCTACTGCCATGGGGGATAGTGGGGCCTCAGATATGCCAGAGGACGACTTTCAGGAACGGCATTTTGGAAAAAAGAAACTGTGTGTTCAACGTGCTAGATGTAAGTAACTGGTTACCTGGAATCATTTGTAGTTTTTTCATCTATTATGTAGTGTAGGAATGCATTGCTGGTGTAGGCTATAACAGTTGCTATTCTGTGAAACTACAGTCAGACATTATAGCATAACGTCTTGAGCCACGCTGCCTTCAAGATTGATCTGCTTACCTTGAGTTGTTCATGTGTTTTATAGTAGTTCTAGGCTTCTAGATATAGCCACTCGACCAAGACGTAGTGTTTGTTAGAATTTTCTGACACCACTATTATGGCATGAATAACGCCATTCTTTTGTGTCCTTTTGTTTGTTTGTCTCAAGTACTGTCTTTATTGTAAACTCCTCGAGCGTCACCTTTTGAGCGAATTAAGGCACATTATTTTTGTAACCTTCTGGACGATTCTGATAATATTCTTGTCTATGCACGCATCAGGTGTTTATGAAAGAGCTATCAGTCATTTCAGGGTTTCAGCTCCTGAGCTGAAAGAGGAGAGGGTCATACTCTTGGAAGAGTGGCTGGACATGGAGAGAGAATTTGGTGAGCTTGGAAATGTCGCTTTGGTTCAGGCTAAAATGCCTAAGAAACTCAAGAGGCGGCGCCCTCTGGTAACAGAGGATGGTCTAGCTGGGTATGTCCTCCAATTTCCGCTATTTACCCATTTTTATGTTGGAGGGCACAATTGTACTTTCTGTAATTCTGTCCTATGCTGGCCTGGATTGATTTCATTTTTATGCTGTGACTCCCTCCATTCCATCTACAGTACTCGACTTTGACCGATATTTTCTAACAATATACAATAGTTCACAAATGTTAAAAATTGATAATAGAAAAACATTTGTTTTGATGAATAACACGACAATTTTACATTGTATACATCTCTAGTTCTCTACTTGTATGTGGAGAAATTAATGCTCAAAGTTAATATCAGTTGACTACCAAAGTGAAATGGGGAGAATAAATTTTGGAATGGAGTTATATTTAGTTGCACTAGGTCATAGATGAATTTGCAATTGCGGACCTGATGAGGAGGAGTTGATGCTTTATAAAACTCAAAGTTATAATGAATGTTGTTTGCTGAATCTGTTCAAAATTGTCCTAAATATTTAGAAATTTGCACAGGTTTGAGGAGTACGTGGACTACCTCTTCCCAGAGGATACCCAGACAACCAATCTGAAGATGTTGGAGGCCGCGGCCTATAGATGGAAGAAGCTGAAAGCTTCTGGTGGTGATGACTAGCAAGTGGCAACCTTAATTTTGTAGATTTGATGATATTTTCGTAAGTTGAATAGTCATCTTCCTATGAAATTGTTGGTTGTGTAGTTCTATTAACGGTGTAAATAAGTTTTTTTTTTATAGCAGTTCTGCTGACTGCAAGGGTTGTAGAATCTCATTAACAGCCCTACTCACGACTACAAATTCCGCAATGAGTTACTTCCAACTTACGGTACCAAGTTTCAGGTGCTATCTCGACATTTTTTTATTTTAGCGTAAGACTTGTCATAATTTAAGTGACAATCCCTTAGTGACCCCCTCCAACGAGCCTATAAACACACACAGTACAACCTTCTATTAATTTCAATATCATCGTGCTTCTCTGCTCCGTTTGAATTATGATGTATCCAGCAAACCAGTTCCAAGTGCTTTACGATTCCATTTGAGATTGTTGTCTATTTTGGTACGGGGTACACATTTTGATTGATCGCTGGTTTGTTTATGATTTGTGTTGTATAAATCCTTGTATCGGGGTTACTTTATCTTTGTATAATTGTATAAATCCTTGTATCCAGTTTTCTGACGGATGATTGCTGTCCGTGCCAACTCTGCTGAGAAAGATCCGGATTTACGAAAGAGTGCTTTTCGGTTCCATGTAACCAACCACTGAACCACTTAAGATTACCAAGATTCAACTATTAAGGCTAGGAGTTGCAGCACCGGAGTTCTTTCTTGGATCCACCGACTCTTGAATCAGTTACTCAATGGTATGGAAAACTCAATTTTTTGTATTGGAGCCACGTTACTTTGTAAAACTGTTATACTGTCTCCGTTAATATCACGGTGCGAGTTGTGCGCCAACTCTTTTGAATAGGTTGGTGCTGGCCGCTGTTGAAGGGGGAGTATTTCCCGCATAACATTTTTTATGGAGGCTGATATTGTACAATCCTAGTTACACATAGCGGAGTATATGGGAAGCTCGGAAGGAATTGCATGTGGGTATTCGTAAGAGAATTAGAGATGGCCAGACTACGTGTGTTTGGGTTGACCCTTGGATTACGGGAACCCAGTCAAGACGTGTTATCTCGCCTAGGGAAGAGGCGGCCTATGATATGCGAGTGGCGTAGCTGATGAATGAGGGGCTTGAGTCTTGAATGCTTTTTCTTCATCCTTTCTTCTTTTCGGAATAAACCCAAACTTCAATTTCATTCGGGCAAGGCCCAGGCCTATTTGCATGATTTAACACCTCCACAATTTCAACTTTCTCTCAACCTCATATTTCGTCTCATCAATCAACACAATATCATCCGCAAACATCATATACCAAGGGATGTCGTCCTGAATATTACCCCTCGTCAATTCATCCATAACTATAGCAAAGAGAAAAGAACTAAGTACGGAACTTCGATGCACCCCAATAATAATGGGAAATTCTTCCGTTCTCCCAACATTTTAGCTCCATAAGTTAGTCAACTTTAGGATAGTGATTAAGTTCATGCCATGACAATTTCAAAAAGACAATTAAGATAAGACTATTTCATTTCTCTCTTTCATTATCAATATTAGCTTCTACAAACTTTATTTGCTTGCAAATCGTACTTATACCGTTATCTTTTATAATATACTCCCTCTTATTCACTATTTTTTTCTTTATTTTCTTAAACGGATTATTCAGGTTTTCTTTCATTTTCTTATTTTTGGAAACTTTTAGTCTTTTGACCTCACAATTCCTTATTTAACTCTTAATTATTCATTCCTCTCTCTTATCACCAAACCCACCTAACCTTTTTACTCCTATTTTATTATTTTCCTTAAATCTTGTGTCTATAAACAAGGGGAAGAAAATAGAGACTATGAAGTATGAATTATGATTGTGTTATCAGTCATAATTCCTACAAACGCGTTCATAAGAAATAGATCAAGGAGTATGTTGAATGATTCTAACAAAGAAAATATGCTGAAAAGAAATAGAGGTATAAGCAGACATGACGAAGAAACAAAAAATTACGGAATATAAATTAAAAACAACTCCGTAGTATGTACCGTAAATAATATAAATACGATGATCATTTGACATGAGATTGACGTATGGATAAACATAAGCCAAATTTGTTAGGTGCAACAAAATTGTGAAAAAAATACTCTACAATTCTACAAAAACGCTAAACAATGACACTCGAATGTCTGACTTTTTTGGCCGAAAACTAGTGCATACCACTTAGGCACCATGAATTAATGCTAGCTCTACCATTTTTTCGATTTAAAAATTGATAAAAATAATGGCATAAGTTATTATTTTTATTCCATACTCGGATTCTAATAATCCTATCTGTTTGTCGAATCTACGACTTATCATAAATTCTCATTTTAGATAGCCTTTTCTGTCTGAATGCTTTAGACATGCCTTAAACGTGACCACTTTTATTATTAGACTTCAAATGATATAGACCGTCTGAAGTAAGACCATTGAAGATATATATACTTTCTCAATTCCAATGAATTCTATACGTTTACTTTTATACACGCATATAAATGCTTGTTTTCTTTTGTTCATATTTTTAATTACATATTACTAAAAATTATAAAAATTTGATATTCATAATATATTCGACAAGACAATTTAAACAAGATATCACATAACTATCTTTTATGTTATATATTAAAAGTTGTATCGAAAATTCTTTTCACATAAATAGTGCCTAAAAACTATACAAAACAAACAAACGCTTTATGGTTATTTACACGTTTTGACGTAGATAGTTTCCAATTTCCATGTGTTGTTGACCTAAATTAAGACGAAAAATATCATATTGCCTTAGTTTCCCATTTTCCTTGGAATAATATTGTATGTAACATACAATTCTTGTAGCAGCGTTACGTAGAAATAGTCTCGCAATTTCCACCCATCTACATCAGTCAATATTTTCAATTATTAGTCATTCCCAAAGCCCTTAAGCAAGAGCCAGGGTCCACTTTCCAATTTTAATATTCCCATTTTCCAAAAAACACCCCATGCTGACACGCATTACGTACGTCGACTAACACGCATCATCCGTTGTACTTTAAACGGAAAATAACCCTCGTTTTTCCAAGAAACATCCATGAAATTTGTCCGCGCCTAAGTAATATTTTCTCATGCGGCGTATCAAAATCGCTCACAATTTACTCCGATTTGTACTATATATAAACATGTATTGTATCTCCATAATCTTCATCAAAAACTCACAAAACATCTTATTACTTGCACTTGCAATCATCATTAATTTTTCGAGACTGGTGTTACTAACGGGTGAAATTATAACAAATCGTACCATCAACCAACAAAACTTCTCAAACGATATTTCAAAAAAACATTTTTTATACACGACTACGTGTTGATTTGCTATTTTAGTCGAGTCTAAACGTATTTTGTATACGGGTGGGTGTCATCAAGCATGTTGCATACAAACTTAGCTTGCATTGAGTTTTTACTAAGTGTTTCTGAAAACATGAGTACACCAAACAAAAGATGGCAAAAAGCTTTTACAAGCATCTATTGTTCTAGGGCTCTTCTTTCCCTTGCACCCAAAAAAACCCTTCTCAAAACTGTTTCTTATTCAATTCTTAACCTTGATCCACAAAAACCCTTCTCGAATGTCGATCAAACCACCATTATCAAGATAATTAAGCAGAAAGACCTACAACAACTCCGCGAATATGGAGGACTAGACTCCATAGCTTCGTCTCTGGAGACGAATCTTGAGAATGGTATTCATGGGAATGAGGACGATATAGAAAACCGACGTGAAGTCTTTGGTAAGAATACGTATAAGAAACCGCCTTCTCAAGGTATACTCCATTTTATATGGGAGGCATTTAAGGATTTCACTATTCTTATCTTACTGCTTTGTGCTGCACTTTCTCTTGGTTTCGGAATTAAGCAAAAGGGACCGAAAGAAGGATGGTATGACGGAGGAAGTATATTTTTAGCCGTTTTTCTAGTCATTGTTGTTTCGTCTTTAAGTAATTATAGACAAAGTAGACAGTTCGAGAAGCTGTCAAAACAAGGTAATGACATTAATGTGGATGTTATAAGGAATGGAAGAAGGCAACAAGTTTCGATATATGGGATCGTTGTTGGTGACATTGTTTGTTTGAAGATTGGTGATCAAGTTCCAGCTGAAGGGTTGTTCATTGATGGACATTCTTTGGAAATTGATGAATCTAGCATGACTGGTGAGAGTGATCATGTGGGTATTAATAAGGTTCAAAACCCGTTTTTGATATCGGGTACAAAGGTCGCTGATGGGTATGGACGGATGGTTGTTACCTCTGTAGGGATGAACACTACTTGGGGTGAGATGATGAGCACTGTCAGTAGCACTGCCGATGAACAAACTCCGCTTCAGCTGCGCCTCAATAAGCTTACTTCAGCTATAGGTAATGTTGTTTAACATTTTCCTTCTTTTTGTGTTTTGTAATGCTGTTAGTCTTGCATCTAGGCCTGTCAAATGGGTTATTAGGATTGGGTTATGTTCGGGTTATTATGTATTGGTAATTTTGATGCGTCATTTTCATTACGTAGAAAGAATGCAAAAAAAACAAAAAAAAATATTATACGATGAAAATTCGTTAATTTGTAACTTGAATTTCGAAAAAATAAAATATCGATAAGTTGAATTATACAATGAAAATTCGTTGATTTAGGTAAAAAAATTAAAGAAAATTCGTTACGATAAGAAAATATGTAAGTCATTACGTAGAAAGAATGCAAAAAAAAAAAAAAGAACTATTTTCGAAAAAATAAAATATCGATAAGTTGAATTATACAATGAAAATTTCAAGTCATTACATAGCGTCCATTTGATTGTTGGTTGTGAATTTTTGTATGCATTTTTTTTTTCAATTTTCAAATAAGTATAGTCTTAGGATCTTCGCTACCCCAAATAAAAAATTCTGGCTTCGCCCCTGGTCATAAGATGGGTTAAAAAGTCTAGCTAGTTTTCGATCATATTTTACCGGGTCGTCTGGTTTCGGTTCAGGTCAGTTTTTGATAGGTCTAATTCTTTTGCAGGTAAAGTCGGCTTAGCAGTGGCATTCCTGGTGCTAATGGTGTTACTAGTACGATATTTCACCGGAAACACATATGACGAAAATGGAAAAAGAGAATTCAATGGAAGCAAAACAAGTGTTAATGACATACTCAATGTGATTATCAGGATATTTGCAGCCGCGGTAACAATAGTTGTGGTTGCAATCCCGGAGGGTTTACCATTAGCCGTGACTCTCACGCTAGCATACTCTATGAAGAGAATGATGGCTGACCAGGCCATGGTTCGGAAACTGTCAGCTTGTGAGACGATGGGGTCTGCAACCACCATTTGTACTGATAAAACAGGAACCCTTACATTAAACCAGATGAAGGTGACTAAGTTCTGGTTAGGCTTGAATCCTGTAGGACCGACTCCAGTCTCGGAAATTGGGCATGATCTGCTCACCTTGTTTCAGGAAGGAGTTGGGCTTAACACTACAGCTAGTGTGTACAGTCCTTCTGGTAGCTTGGATTATGAGTTTTCCGGTAGTCCAACTGAAAAGGCGCTTCTTTCCTGGGCCGTGCTGGAAATGAACATGGACGTGCAGGAATTGAGCAAGAGGTGTACCATACTTCAAGTGGAAACCTTCAATTCCGAGAAGAAAAGAAGCGGGGTTTTGATTAAGAGCAAGGAAGACGATCAAGCGAATGTTCATTGGAAGGGCGCGGCTGAAATGATACTAGAATCATGCTCACATTACTACGATATATCAGGAAATCAAAAAGCGATCACTTCTGAACAAAAGATGGTTTTTGAGCAGATAATTCAAAGCATGGCAGCCAGCAGTCTTCGTTGTATTGCATTCGCTCACAAACAAGTCGTTTTAGAGGATGAAACTTCGGGAACCATCAGTGACACTGGCTTGACCTTACTAGGAATGGTGGGTATCAAGGACCCCTGTAGGCCTGGGGTAATGAAAGCCGTCCAAGAATGCCAAAATGCTGGTGTGAACATCAAGATGATCACGGGTGACAACGTGTTCACAGCACGAGCAATAGCGTTTGAATGTGGAATCCTGAAGGAGGGTCAGGATACCAAATATGCTGTCATTGAAGGCCCTGAGTTCCGAAACTACACCAATGAGGAACGAATGGAGAGAGTAGAAAAGATATGTGTCATGGCTAGATCATCCCCTTTCGACAAGCTCCTTATGGTTCAATGCCTTAAACAGAAAGGCCATGTGGTGGCGGTCACAGGAGATGGC
The DNA here is from genome assembly GCA_001412135.1 of Silene latifolia subsp. alba. Lineage (NCBI taxonomy): Eukaryota > Viridiplantae > Streptophyta > Magnoliopsida > Caryophyllales > Caryophyllaceae > Silene > Silene latifolia. The sequence goes on from LHUT01004296.1 coordinate 11,946, forward strand.
ACGAATGATGCACCAGCTCTCAAGGAGGCTGATATAGGGCTTTCTATGGGAATCCAAGGGACTGAAGTCGCAAAAGAAAGTTCAGACATTGTCATCCTAGACGATAACTTTGCTTCAGTAGCAACGGTTTTAGGATGGGGTAGATGCGTCTATAACAACATCCAGAAATTCATTCAGTTCCAGCTGACAGTCAATGTAGCCGCTTTAACCATCAACTTCGTAGCAGCTGTATCAGCTGGCGATGTCCCACTGACAGCTGTCCAGCTGTTATGGGTGAATCTCATCATGGACACTCTTGGCGCCCTGGCTCTAGCCACGGAAAAACCCACCAAGGAACTAATGCAGAAAAATCCAGTTGGAAGGTCCGAGCCACTAATCACCAATATCATGTGGAGGAACCTTATGGCTCAAGCCGCGTACCAAATAGCCATCCTCCTAACCTTACAGTTCAAGGGTGAAGCGATATTTGGTGTATCCGCTAAAGTGAAGGACACTTTGCTGTTCAACACCTTTGTGTTATGCCAGGTGTTCAACGAGTTCAATGCCCGGAAACTAGAGAAGAAGAACATCTTTGAAGGAATTACCAAGAATAAGCTATTTATAGCCATCATTAGCGCGACTATAATACTCCAGGTGATTATGGTTGAATTCCTGAAGAAATTTGCAAACACTGAGAGGTTGAACTGGGGACAATGGGGTGCTTGTGTCGGTATTGCAGCTGTGTCCTGGCCGATTGGTTGGGTCGTCAAGAGTATACCAGTCCCTGAGAAATCGTTTTTCGGGTACATCAAGTGGGAGTATATATGGTTCTGGAAGAAAAATTAGGATGACTGAGGATTTAGTAGCATGCTTAAGATTCTTTCATTATTGTTCTAACCCAAATTCTTTACTGTTGACAGTTCTTTACTTCCTTTATTTGTAAGTAACTATGGTTTTATTATTATATTAATAATAGAGTAGATTTATTCATTCATTCAAATTCAATCCATTTTCATAAAAGAACAGTGAAATAATTAGGCTGTGATATAACTGCCAATGTAATGTTACGGGTAGGCGTACCTCCGCCACTAGGGTAGAAATTAAAGGCTTCACCTGATTATACTGAATCTAAATAATGCATTAAAATTCTCAGCTATTTCTTGGTATTTCAACAGTTTAATACATAGTAGTAAATTTCAGCCTAAATGCATAAAGGGGACAAGTTCAAATCATATGTAAACTCAAAAGTCAAAATGAAGAAAGCTCCAAACTCTTGTATTCTACGAGAGTGACATACTAGGAATGTCGTTATCAGAAATCAAATATGCTCCAAGTCTTCTACCTTGATGGCTGCGGCATTTTCATAGACCTCATTTCTAAGCCCTAAGTTTTTATGTTATTTGTAAGAGGTAATTTAATTAGGAACTTGCTAAATGCCGCACACACTTTTACTAAAGTCCGCACATTTTTTCATCTTTTTCCGAGTTTATCCCTCTCATTTTTGCCCCTAAATTTTCACTCACTAAGGGAAAAATCAAAAACAAAAAAAACCAACAACCAACCACCCTTGCTACAGTCAACTACACCTCACCGCCTATCACTCCCGCCACCGTCGACTACTCCTCACCGCCGATCACCCTTCCCGGACCCCATACTCGCGCCAACCACTCTTTCCCCACCATGTCCGTCTCCTTGACTTAGCCGCAATCATCATTCGATCCACCATTAGCCGCAACGGAGGTGTTGAATCGACGGCTGGCTGACATGGATTTGACGGCGAGAGGGGTAGGAGGTCGGCGCCGAGGGGCAGGTGGCCGGTGCTGGTGGAGGGTGATTGGGGCTGTGGGAAGGAGTGCCGTGGTTGGTAATCATTTTTTTTAATAAAGGATAATAGTGGAATAAACATGCAAAATGTGTGGGATTGAGTAAAATGACGTGTTGGATTTAGCAATTGCGATGAGGTTCGGAGGGAGAATTTTGTCCAGTTAGCTTTGACAAGTATACATATTGCCTCGAATAGACTTGCAAAATGTGATTTCACAATCGTGTTCCAGCTTTATCAGGTCAAGTTAGCTTTGACAAGTATACATATTGTATTGAATTTTGTCCAGCCACATAACGGTCACATTAAATCTCATTAATTGCCCTCATTAACATACTAATAAATCACTATTAATTAGTTATTAAAATGTGATTTAATCCTCCTTATAACTCCCATATGTGGATATATATAAGTTGAGGAAATTGATGTGAATGGTATGTATCGTACACACAAAAATACACATACAAACATACTTTTCTAGTTGCTAAGTCCACCATCAATATGGGACGGGATGTTGGGGTGTGGACATATTCCGGGACTCTAGTAGCCGCCGGAGGTACGAATATATGGTAGTAGGCAGTTAGCGAGCACAACGATCCGATCGCTTCCGCATAAAGGTTAGTCA
>LHUT01004302.1:0-14023 GCA_001412135.1 Silene latifolia subsp. alba
TATTAAAAAAACTTTATTTTTATAATTATGTCAATATAATTAATGTAAACATTGAATATAATTAAAATATTAATTTTAAATGTGTGTTACATTTTTAAAAAAAAAAATTTGATTAAAAAAATTGTTAAAAAAGGCATTAGAAACGATTTTTTGACCCGTATTCTGACCTTAACCTGACCCGTGACCCGTATGACCTGACCCGTATTCTGTCCCAACCCGCATGACCCGACCCGCCCGACCCATTTGACAGGTCTAGAAAAAGATCATTGAGTAATTGTTAATTAGCAGAAACAAAGCTAACAAAAATGTGCTTGAAATTAAAGAGTTAGAAGATGATAAATCGTGAGCGCCTACCGTATTTACAGCTCCTGAATCTTTATCCTTCACTTTGATGCTTGATGAACCTGTAACGAAAGAAGACTGATCAAATTCCTGAAAGTTGTCGAATTTTATATCTTCAAAGTTGAAAAAGATCAGTGAATTTGATACTTACAGTTAAATGGAGTCCATCCAATAGTTCCGTTCTCAAGGTCGTAGTATACAAGCTTGTTAGACAGTAGAATATCTGTAACCAAAGTCGAAAAATCAGCGTGTCTGTCAGTTACTACAGAAAAGAGGTTCCTGCATAAAGCGGGATTAGGGAAGTCTAACATATGCAGCGTTTTCTCGACTGTACCTCCTAAGATAGTAATATCAGTTCCGTCTTTAGTCTGCATTCCGCTGTTCATCCACCCTAAGCACCACTTTGTTTCCTGTATTGCATTCTAAGATTAGTACTGCAACAAACCATCATCTTTAAAAGAAGAAAGCGAAGTAAATTATATACGGAGTACTCATTTAAGCACGTCTGTAAAGAAAGGTGGCATATTACTTACATCCTCACCGAGTGGGAAGAAATATTCATGAGGGTGTATAGTCAAGCTGAGTGAATCCGCGAAATTGAAGATAATTAGCGGAAAACCATCATCAATTCTGCAAAAATTGAATGAAAAAGTTACCTGTGGATTTCTGAAGGTCTGTCACTGTTTACAGTGTCTGCGACAGTGAAGCGTTAAAATTGTGGAATCTTACTTGCCAGAGTACTCGAAGCATGTGAATTGATCCTCAACAATGTGTATCTTTAACTCAGTTTGATTGGCAAGAACCTGTTTTTATGTGAAGAAACGGAGAAACGGAAGTGCATTAAGTTTCCGAATGACAGAACCCAACAACAGATGCAAAGGGTAGCATAGACAGTACAGAGTACAGACCAAATACCTTGTCGACAATTCTGTTATAAATATCATCTGGAAGATAAGCCAGAGTTGTACCACTGTCTATTACAGCGCCTCTGTCGGTCCAACTTGTAGAAAGATCTAGAACATGACCCGCCACCTCTACGCTTTTCATCACAACATTGTAATGCGGCCTAAGACGGTAGTAGCAGTCTAATTACAACATATATATTAGGCTTAGATCAAAGACCTAATCAAATAAGCACACACAGTGAAAACAATCCGCTTACAGTCCAATCTATAAAGACGCTAAGGCAATTAACAAGGTTGGTGACAGCATCACTTACAGATTCGGGATAATTGGAGTAGAATTTAGCTTCGGCTCAACAAGTTGCCCAATAGCGAAAATCCCACCTCCATTTTCGTTGTCTAAACAATGAGAGAAACTCTTTTGCACCTTCCCAGCTGCAGCGAGCTGTGACAGCACGGATGAGTTTGCTTGTCCAAATCCAATAATCCCATCTAGCGCTTCATCGGTGGAACTAAGCTGCCCTGATTGTTTAGCCCCACATCTGACGAAAGTAGTCTAAGCATTTAGCAGCAAATACAGGAATATAAAAGCTTACAGTACTCCGTATCAGTGAACATAAAGCAATATCAGTACAAACGGTCTGGTTTTAACTAATGTCGATGATAAACAAAAATGATCACAGAAAAAAATGAATACCCGAATACTACAGAGCCGTTTCCAGGGGTAGTCTGATTAAGGCCAGTCACTTTGTTAAAATGAAATGTATCCTCAACAAAGAAGCCAGAAGTAGTGCTCCCATCACCATAGGTAACTTCATACTGGCAAGCCATATCTGATGTGCAGCCAGATAAAGTTCCCGGGTAAATAATGGAACATTGCTTTTCGTCACAGTTGATTAAGTTGGCAGTAGATGAGCTCTTTGGATCATACAAGTTCAGTGTTATCTGGAATAGAGAAAGCATCATTAGTTGCTCGTATACAGAAGAGCTTATTACATGATTACATCAGTGAAAGATGGATTGGAAATGTGAAAGCATGTTGAATGGTGGGTCGAGTAATTACAGATTTGAATCAGGATACGTACTCCTAAACCACTTTTCTTTGGACAATTATCGCATCCAGCACAATTAACCCAAAGAATATCGCTTCCTGTATCAACTTGTACATGATAGTCCATTGCAGGATTCCCAAGCTGAACTTTAGTGAAGTATAGCCTAAGAAAACATTAACCAAACTTAGGAAACAAGTATTTCAATTCATCAAAATCAAATTTGCGGGAAACAGACTCTTTGTGTGGCTAACACAAGAACAAGGTTTCACATACACATAGGTTCACTATTCATATACGCCGTGATTATAACCTTCCATACCAAATACCAACACCATTACACCATATAACGATCTTACAAGATAATTTGTATTCCTTTTTACCTCTACAATGCCAAACAATTGATCCATTCCACATCGAAATTCAACTCAATTAACCATAGAAACAAATACTAATCAATCAACAGAAATTAAAACCAGGACAACAAAAAATCAATAAAAATGTGAGAAGGAAAAAGAGAGTACTCCCTCCATTTCATATCATAATTCACAAGTCATTTCCAGAAAATTCACGTGCAACTTCCTAAAACGACTTATAAAAGAAACCAGGCACATTATAATTCACGTGCAACTTCCTAAAACGACTTATAAATTAAAACAAAACCAGGCACATTATAAATTTATAATTCACGTGCAACATCCTAAAACGACTTATAAAACAAGACCAGGCACATTATAATTCACATGCAACTTCCTAAAACGACTCATAAAACAAAACCAGGCACATTATAATTCTCATGCAACTTACTAAAACGACTTATAAAACGAAACGAGGCACATTATAATTCACGTGCAATATTCTAAAACGACTTATAAAATAAAACAAACGGAGCAAATTACGAACCCGGTATCAGAAGGCTGACCATTGCCACCAAGAGGAAGATCAAGAGTAGCAAGTAATCTACCATGACGACGTAGATCATGAGCTCTAAGCTCCATTATTGTTTTCTTCCTTCCTTTAAATTTACTCTCTACTTCAAAAATTGCATTACCATATACATACACCATTGAAGCTTGCCATATATACAAACCCACCAACAAAAATTGGCTCAAATTCATCTTTAATGTTTATAACACCCAACAAAATTCAATCTTTTTAAGTTTTAGCAAATACTCACAAATTAATTGATTCAAACTTTTGTTAGAAACTTTGTTATTTTTTATTCAAAGTTTTGATCTTTTTGCACAAATTTGGTGTTTTAGCAAATACCCACAAAAAAAAAAAGATAATTCAAAGTTATAATTTTTTTAGAAAATTTGTTATTTTTGATTCAAAGTTTTGATCTTTTTGAGAAAAATTGTTGTTTTTTGTGAGTTTTTTGAATTTTTGGAAGGTGGGATTATGAGAGGAAGCTGCTCGTCCATTGACCAGCTTCCTTTTGTTTCTTTTTTTAATAATTTGGGTATGAATTAAGTGAATGGAAGACAAATTAGACAAAAGAAATGAAGAAAATAATTTGATTTTTGCAGAAAAAAACTGTAATTTTGGTTGGTTCGCGCGTTTACGTGCTATGGGCCTATGGCCACTATTTTTGGAACACAAATTCTTGTTTTATACCGTCAATTTTCATTAAAGTTTTAAATGGATGGGTATATATGATCATTTTATGCTTAAATATAACCACAATGGTACAGTCGATATTAAAATTTATAGTACTCTTATTATTTAAGGGAATGGTGGTCACAATTGGTTATAAAATGATTACAGAATTTTGTTTATTATTTCAGACCAAAATGGTCGGTTTGAAGCAAGTCCAACTGTTTTTATAAAACATAGAGGAGTGTTCTTATATTTTTCCAATGCACAAATAAGATTATATAATCCATTAACGGTTTTCCATGAGTTTCATTTGAAGTCTTTTTTTTTAAGAAATTTATAGGAAGTAATAATTATGTTTTGTGTAAAACCGACAATGAAAATTGTTAGAATAAATGAGTAAATACTAAAATCACACAAAATTATGTGTAAAATAAATACATAATATAACAAATTTATAAATACTAAGGTGCTAATGTATTTTTATTAAAAAAAAAGGTAAGATGAGATAAAATGAGCTTTTAAATTGAGTTTTTTTGAACTGATAATGGGGTTGAGTTTCATAGAACTTGACTCAAATTCGAGCATGAATTGATAATCGAGCTATGACGGAGTATATGATTGAACCAAAGTTTAGTACGCGTCATACAAACTAAATTTAGATCTAATTTTTCTAACTAAAATGGTTAAAACTGAATTCAATAGAGGAGTAAATATAACGAATGTGAATTAAATGAAGTATGAATCATGTTAAAATAAAACCGAACTTATAGAAACTTGAACAAAATTCGGAATATCAGGTCTTATTTACACCCCTATTTCTTAACTAATGACTTATAAAGTTGAAGTCTTGGTTGAGTCAGGTTCACTTTAGAGACCTAGGTAAAATATCATAATTAAGAAAAAAAAATCGAAAATCTCAGTTTTAAATACTAAAATCACATTAATTTAATAATTAAAAGAACCCAAAGAAAACGAGAATTTCGGTTTGAAATTGACTTAGATCTAGTTAAGCTTAATCTAGACCTGCTAACCGGTTAGATTCAGGTGGGTGAATTTCGGGTTTGTATACTTCGAGTTGGGTCGGCCCCAGCCCGGCCGGTTCGGTTCAGGTCATTTGAGTTTACTAATATCAAGTTATTTATTTATAATAATTTGTGGGTAATAATAAACATTCGGTTCCGGGTTATATTGGGTGGGTCAAGCTCGGGTCTTGAACTTGGGTTATTCGGTTTGGACCTAGCTCAATCCACCTTAGGTCAAATATTATATTGATCAAACCGAACCAAGCTTTGACCGAACAGATTCCGATGAGTCGATGACCATGTAACAAATCGGGTTCATAATAGAAGTGTAGAACCCGTCCGAATATGACGATCAAGAGAAGACACACCAAAAAGGGAAAAACCCAATCACCTTCTCTCAAACTCTCACCACAAAGACACACAAACAAGAATCCCCAATTAAACATTAGTGTGATCAATTTAAGAATTTCTAGACTTACCCTAGAATCACACTCCCTTGTAATAATTTTGTGTTGATTTTTTAGGGAGTGAAATAATGATGGCAACCAGTGCACCAAATATGTCAGGAATTACAACAACAGCCTCCATTGTTCCTTCAACTAATGTTTCTCAGAGGTTTCCTGTTGTTAGAATTACACTTAGGTCTTCTATTTTTGGTAACAATGGTATAATTTACTTACCCAATGTTCTTTTTTTGTTCTTTAGTTTATGTTTTTGTTGAAATTTGGAAAATTTGTGGCTTTTCGGTGTATTGGGTAGTTTGCAGCAAATTGCCCTATTTTGTATTTTTGGTTGATTATTGTAAAAATTGTGGCTTTTTGGTGTAATGGGTAGTTAGCAAATTGCCATTTTTTTTGTAGTTTTGATTGGTTGAGGATTGTTGCTATGTAATCAAGTTGCTAGGTTAATTAGTTTTTGTATGATTGAAATTTTTCGTACCGCTAAGTTCAAACCCTGGCTCGGCCACTGCTTTTGGGTGCAATGGGTAGTTGACAAATTGCCCTTTATGTAGTTTTGATTGGTTATTGTAAAAATTGTGGCTTTTGGGTGTAATGGGTAATTGCGATTTTGTTGTAGTTTTGATTGGTTGAGGATTGTAGTTATGCAGTCAAGTTGCTAGGTTAATTAGTTTTTGTATGATTGAATGTAGTTATGTTGCAGTTTATTGTGTATGGTTGTTCTTGGCTCAGTAGTTGTTAAAATGCTGTTTTTGTTTAGCTGTGGCAATGGTATCCCCTTCCATTATCGCTCTTTTCTTTTCATCTCCTTGTATTTTGGGGTGTGCGATCGTTCACTGACAGTTCAAAGGATGATTCATGTCAACCGAACCCAATCATTTTGGGTTTAAGGCTATGATGTTGTTGTGGCAATGATACCCTTTCGTATTGAATTTGGGGTGTTAAAATTTGACGAAAGGGGAAGGTCAAAACTTCATCTGAGGATGAATTACTGGTTGATTATGGGTTGAACAGAATGGTTCCTAATGGAGCAAATGAGTTGGCTGGTGGAGTGGTGGTTGTTTCTAAGTGCAATCTGTTTTCTTTGGTTAGTTGATTATTGAAGAAATGTTACTTTGTGTGCAGTTGGAGCTTTAAGATTGAGTGGAGTCCGATTAGCGCATAATGATAGGTTGAGGTGTAATGGCTTCCGTGGTGGTGCCACCATGAATCTCTTTGATCGATTTGCTAGAGTTGTCAAGGTCTGAACTTGGTTGTTATAAATATTTCTAGTCCTTTGGGTTTTGTACATCATGCTGAGTGATGTCAATGTTCCTGATGGTTTGTTCTGTTTACATTGTATAGTCTTATGCAAATGCAATCATAAGCACTTTTGAAGATCCTGAGAAAATTCTGGAACAAACAGTAATCGAAATGAATGAAGATTTGACGAAGATGCGTCAGTCCACAGCGCAAGTAAGCTCCTTTATTTACTAGTGCAGCTTAATAGAAGAGTTTTACTTCCCAATTTTGTGTTTCATTGTTCTTGTTCCAAGCCATTTATACTGCTCTCATTTGACTTTGATGGGTAAACGATGTCAATTTCGCCGATATTTTTTCTCAGTATCCAAATGTTGCAACTTTCTACAAATAATGATATGCTAATAGTCGGTAATCAAATGTGACAAAATTTACATTATATCCCCATATATATTTGGAAAAACTAATAGTGAAATTTGACATCAGTTAACCACCAACGTTAAATGGGACAATACATTATTGGATGTGGTAGTAGTTTCTAGAAATCTCTCTTAGGTCTTTTGTTTGTTCGAAGTCGCAAACTTCCTTGGCATCATGAAAACAATCGTGATGGTTTTGGCATCAAAGCTAAGCAGGTTCCTGTTTTACATCTTTCTCAATTGTAAAGGTTTTGGCATCGCAAAAACAATTGGAAAACAAGTGTAAGGCTGCTCAGCAAGCTTCAGATGATTGGTAAGGTTTTTGCCTAGATGATTTTCAGTGCATCGCCATTGTTACATACTGGATTCTAACGCGAATCCTATATGACGTATGTGCGTTACAGGTATAAGAGGGCACAACTAGCATTGAGTAAAGGAGATGAAGACCTTGCTCGTGAAGCTTTAAAGAGGCGTAAATCATATGCGGTAAGTCTGTTTGAAATTGCAGATTGTTCTATTTTGTTTTCTGCCATCACATTTATTTATGAATTGGAGGTCATTAGTTTTTTTTCTTTGTAATGGCTGCCTTTTCCTCCTTTCCCCGTTGAAAAACCTCTATGCAGTAGGCGGCTTCTGAGGAGACTGTAATTGTTACAGCTGCAAATGTGTTACAAAGCTAGCTGTTTCAATCTGATATATCCTTATTATCCTGGTATTTTCTCTTTATGTAGTTGTGTTTCGCACTATAACAACAATGAGCCATAGGATGTGTTTGGATAGCTCATGAGGGAAGGAGGAGAGATTGCCACCTCCACTCCCTTTCCTCCAATTCCATCCGTCCAAACAAGCCAGTAGTTTAGAAGTGCGCCTTCTATATGAATGTGCATCTACCTAGGCGCTCTTGCATGCAATTTACATATTTGTTTCCCTTTAGTTCTTTGGTTCTGCCCTTCCCTTCTTCTCCATTATCCCTAGCATTCACTTCTGTACATTTAGCCCTCTTTAAAATCCAAAAAAGGTAGTGTTGTGTATTTATTTTAAAATATAATTTTACTTGCAAACCATGCTTCTTGTGCACAAGGATGTGGATAGTTTTTTTTTTTGTTTTTTTTTGGGAAAATGTAAGTTCCATTAGGATGTGGATAGTTAACTCTGTGAAATGTGGATTTATATTCGCTATTAGCCTAGTACAGTCTATGTTTACATGTTGACACTGTGATCATATTAATTTGCAGGATAATGCTAGTGCTTTGAGGGCACAACTTGATCAGCAGAAGGGTGTTGTCGAAAGTCTTGTCTCTAATACAAGGGTGTGTTATATCTCGCCTGTTGAAGTTTCATCTTGTAGCTGTATTGACTGAAATGTTCATTTTTGTATGGCATTTTTTAGATATGGAATTGAGACTATATTGACGGAGGGAAATTGGAGATAGCTAAATAATCAATTCCGAATTAAATAACCATATTGTTTTCATAATGAAATCGCCATATTGTTTCTTAGCTCAATATGTTTTACTCCTGTGATATCAATTCGTAAGCAGGCAAAGTCTCTTCATAATGATTATATTTATGGACCGTGTTTATGATATTGCTTGCATAGTACCTCTTTGTCAGCTGAATTTGGTTCTTCAACTAAAATTTTGTTTTGTAATCTATTTTATCAGGATTAGAGAACTCTTGTGTAAAATAGATCATATCAATCAACTTTATGAAAAAGTAGGCTATTTTCAAGGATAAATTTCCATGTCATCCTCTCTGTTCCTGTCTTTTTGATGATAACGATAAGTCATAACATTGGCATGTGTAATGCTTCTATAGGAGTCACATAATCTCTCCTGTATTTGGTTTAGTTGAACCCAAGCTAGTAGTCTTTGTAATTTTTTTCCGTTATTCATTAATGCTACAAATGTTATGCAAGTAGTTACGGTGCTATACTATGGTCTATGGATAGTTGTATCTGTCCTTTCGATGGTTGATTTTTTTTTGTCTGGCAGCTTCTAGAAAGCAAGATACAGGAGGCAAAATCAAAGAAAGACACTTTGAAAGCACGCGCACAGTCTGCAAGGTTTACACATTTATCAATATCTTCTGTCACTTTCTGATTAATATGTCTAATTCTTTTTTACGCTAGGATTTCATATTAAACATTGAATTGCTACTGAGTTTGTAGGACTGCTACCAAAGTTAGCGAGATGGTAGGTAAAGTGAATACAAGTGGTGCTCTTGCTGCTTTTGAGAAAATGGAAGAGAAAGGTTAGTGTTACGTAATTGTATGCTTATGTTATTTATGTACATCATTAGTATAAGGATCAATTTAACGTTTTACTTGTATGATAAGTTGCCCTTTAGGTTGTCATATTTTTGTTCTCATTTTGTTGTCTATTGCTAAAATATATTTGCCCCATTGTTTATGGACCTGCGTCTAGTTTCATAACGTGTGATACATATTAGTTCTACATATATATTTTTGCACAAAATATTTTATCTTAAGAATGACCATGATAGGAATTTGGAAGGACCATCACTTTTGTGATGTCGCAACAAATGTCAACTAGGTTAGTAAAGTCATGAGATGTGGTACTCATGACCTGGAGTTCAAACTTCAAACCCCGTCAGCATCGAATCGCCTTTATGGCTCCCTTTACTAACATATTCTTTGTTAGAGAATTTGTGAACAATGTTCTATTTCTGTGCCGAAATCAAGAGACTCCTTGCCCGGCCTAAGTCTATTTATTTCAAGGATGTCAATGTCAATGTAGTTGATCGACTTTTTAATGTGTATATGAAAAAGTACGTTGAAGAGAATGACCAATTTCGGAACATTTACACAATTCCACGTTTGTGTTACAAGGTTTCACGAATATCACTTTGATTTGGTGACATGTTGAAACAGCTTCTCACTTTGGTTGCGTGAGATTTGAACAATTTTCCCGCCATGATGACCTGATTATAACATAGGCGAATATCATCAACGTTAATGATGTTTTCATCTTAATGAAGTGTGCAATTAAACTGTATTTTGACTTATTTCGTTCTTTGCTTTGTGATGTAGTTATGGCGATGGAAGCAGAATCGGATGCCCTAAATCAACTAACAAGTGACGAGCTTGAAGGAAAGGTGGGCTTTAACTTTACCCTGCTCTTCGAGTCATTTAGAAATTTACAGATTGAATAGTTGGTGCTTGGTACTTAGGTAGTAACAAATTCGATGTCCCCGTGTTTGACATACCGAACAATATTATAGGGTGCTAACATCTAAGGACGGTCTTCTATCACATAGTAGTGTTATATCATATGCTTATGTCATGCTTTTGTATGTCTAGTTTGCGATGTTGGAGACCTCTTCTGTTGATGACGACCTAGCTAGCTTGAAGAAGGATATGTCCGGACGCTCCTTGGTACTATTCTTGCATTTCTCTTGTATCCCTTGTCAAAAATGTTAGGTCGGTCCATTTTAAATAATACAGTTCAGCTAAAAAATACTGAAAAACGCTCCCCGCCATTTTTCCCAAAAGGAAGATGATGATCTTTTTTTTAATTAAATTTATTTATTTTTCGTTCTTGCAAATGGTGTTGAACAGAAGGGAGAGCTGCCTCCTGGAAGAACAGCCGTATCAAAATCAAGTACCGCATCACCATTTCTAGAAATGGATGTTGAGAAAGAGCTGAATGATCTTCGAAGAAGAGCTCAAGATTTCTAGTTATATATGACTTCCCCGTCTTCCCTGTATAAATGCTTTTCCGACTCTATTTGTCACAATAGTTTTTTGTTGGTGTCACTCGTACATTTCCAAGCCCAAGAAGTAGCAAGAGAAATTCAATATAATAGGGCAACTGTTAGTGGTGTCGCCACGGCCTGCCATCACTGGTCGTTCATCAACGGGTCGCTGCGCACCCCTGACAGGAAGAGTAAACCGTCGACCATTGTAATTGCAGAGTGGTGTATTTTCTCCTACGAATCTGTGATGATATTTTATTATACTTCAGCTTTTCGCCTATAAAATCAGTATAGTCGATTTGCTGTTTAAGTGTTTAAACTTTGGTAGTATTGTCTTGACAATTAAGGACAATGGCAACAATATTTGACGATGATTATGATGTACTGTGACTCTGTGAGTGTGACATGAACATTTAAAATTCGACCGAGTTTTCTGTGAATGAAAGTCGTACATAATACGAGTATATAAAAAGGGAAATTTTATAAACTTAAATAATACGAGTATATAAAAAGGGAAATTTTATGTGGTGGTCCTATATTTTTACGTTATTTTTTTGAGTTTTGCCTAATATTTGAATAGAAGATTTTTACGAAATATAACTCCTGGTCATAAGTTTCGAAAACGGCGAATATTATTTTTCATTTCAAATTGACTTTTCTTTATGAGTTTTCCGATTTGAGAAAAAAAATCATTGCTTATTAAATTCGTGACAAGATTTATGGTAAATCAAACTTTTTAACCAAGTAAATCTTTGGTTGACAATATCACCTAGCCGCAAGTTCAAAAAATAACAAATTTTTTTCCAAATTTAATTGTATTTACGTGATTTTCGATTTAAAAAAAATAATAATTTTATTAAATACCTGGCCAGTTGTGCAATTGCCATGTGGGCAATAAAATTGATCAATGATGATTGGGTTGCCAACATTGGTCATAGTTGCTCGAAGAAAGTAAATATCTCTAACATTTCCCTCGATAGGGCTTGCATACGTTTTTATCCTCAGCCCATTTTGTGTACCCGTCAAAGTTACCGATTTTACCGTCACATTTTGCACAAGTAAACCTTCATCCGATTGGCCCTTACCAAGGCTCCCGATGCTAAAAAAAGATACAACAATCACAATAATCAAATTATAACGGATTATTTGTATTATTGTATATATTATAGATAAAGAGATTGAGTTAGATCTTTACCTGATACCGTGACCAGGTCCACAATTTACACTTTCAATCCATAAATTTTGGTTTTGAGGACCAATTGAGATGCAATCATCTCCCGTCATAAATTGAGAATGCGTGATAGTTACTCCGTCAGATCTCTCAATGTGAATACCGTCAGTGTTGGGACTATCTGCAGGTGCTGTAACTAGAATGCCTCCCATATTTACGTTTTGGCAATCATTTATTGCAATGTGAAAAAATTGACTATCTCTCGATGTCAAACCTTCGACAATTATATTCTTCGAGTTATCAAAGTTCAATGACTGCATTTGGAAAAATAAAGTATTTAGCGCGAAATAAAATAATTAAAAAGTAAATTTTATATAAAATACGTAGTTTTGAATGCTATGGGACGAAATTTTATAGTAATTTACGTAAATTGTGAATTTACCTTGGCACCCATGGGACAATTTCGACCACTTAATTTACAATCCCACAAATTTTTACCCTTAGCATCAAGGACACCACCTTTAATATGAAGACCGTTAACATTATGGAAACAAATCCAATATTCTTTACTGTCGATATTATGTGCAATGAGTGTACCGTCAGTTATAAACAAGGTCGAACTTTTGCAACTAAATCCCTCAAAAGATATGGAACCTAACCCATAATTACCCTTAGGTACATAAATTTGTGACGGGGTTAATGAGGTGCATGCAGCGTTCCATGCATTAAGGAATGCAGGTGTTGCATCCGTGTTACCATCATTTTTTGCACCAAAATCTCTCACAACATCGTAAATTTTCATTGAGAAGTCGGTAGGGTTGACCCGAGAAGCTGAGGATGGTAATGAGTGGAGTATGGATGAGAAAAGTAGTAGGTAAAATAAATTATTCGTCATGTTTATGAGCTCCATGTATGAATTTTAGGTAATGGAGCGAGAAAATTGAGAGACGTAAAAATAAATACTCGTACTAGATTATTATTTGTTGGTTGAGTAAGAGAGGTTTGCTAATAGTGATTTATATACTAAATCAATGGACTATGCTTGAATCTATCATTTCTGGGTTTGTATTATTATTTTCTTCGATTTTAACCTTGTTTTAGCATTTTCCTGATTTTTCACTATCTATTTATACAATGTATCGAATAAAAATTATTCGTATATACATGCAATTGAACATTTTCAGTTAAAAAATCGAGTGTTATTTGAAAAAAAGGAACAAAATATATAGCCTCTACATATTTCCTTGAAATGGGATACAATCAAATGTATTGCAAGATGTGTAACAAGATAATATGATATAGTACTAAAACAGTAAGTCTCAGTTTAGATAGTATTTTATCCGTCTTAAGTTTAAGACTGGTTAAGTACATACCACTTATATATATAAAAATACATAGAGAAAAGCAATATGTTTATCTTATATAAACAAGTAATATGCCATTGTAATCTTAAAACAGATAGTGTCGTCTTTACGTCTTAAATTAAAATTCGTGATATTAAAAGGTCGATCTTAATAGTCAACAAAAAAATAGATTATTAAGCCAAATATACATAAAGGAAAAACATAATAAGACAAGACAACAAAACTGGGAGGACAAGAAAAAGACTTCTTAATTATGAAAATCTACATAATATAAAAGCTGAGTTTTTTTATAAAGTTTTCATTGGTTGTTGAGTTTTAATATGTGGGTCCTCCCATGTTTTCTATTCTATTTAATTACCCTTTCTCCTCAATCCAATTCCTCCTATTTCTATCTCATAGGGGTTGTTTGGTTGCCCTCTTAAATCATGGGAAGTAGAAATTCCCATGAATTGCTTAAATATGATGTTGTTTGGTTGTCCATTTCATGGGAATTAGAACTTCTCAAGGAACTTCAATTCCTCCACAATGTAGGAAGTTGCTTACCTAGCCCCCCTTGGTAAGTTCAACTTCCCACATGAATTCATTTCCCATATGACAACCAAACAACATTTTTACAATTCACATGAATTACGAATTCACATGAACTTAACTTCCTAGTAACTTGATCTTCCCATAGTGAACCAAACAACCCCATATTCTTATTCCTATTTTAACTAATTATGTTAAAACATAAGTTAAAAT
>LHUT01004303.1:2501-14252 GCA_001412135.1 Silene latifolia subsp. alba
GGAAGACATTTGGGGGTGCCGGTAAGCCATAAACCACCATTCGCCGAACCTTGGATAATTGTGAAAAATGGATTAATACTCGTTATTTGAGGCTGAATCGAATAGGTTAACTCCTGAAATGACCTCCGACGCGTTATTGAAAAACCGGGAGAAAAAGAAACAGGGTCCGGTACGACCTCCCGAACGGCTCAAATTGAAGTGTATAATACACGATTTTCGGGATTCCAGGGTCCCGGAACAAAATTCTTCGGAAATCACACCAAAGGTTTATCGGGTGAGATAAAGCGGTCATACAAAATTTGAGGAGCAACGGAGGACATTTGCGGGTGTCAGTATGCGATAAACAAACATTCGCCGAATCTCGGATAATCGTGAAAAATGAAATAATACTCGTTATATGGAGGTGAAATCGAATAGGTTTACTCCTGCAATGACCTCGAACATGTGGTTCAAAAATCAGGAGAAGAAGAAATGTGGTCCGGTAGGACCTTCCGAACGACTCAAAATGAAGTGTATAATACACTGTTTTCGAGATTCCAGGACCCTGAACAAAATTCTCTGGAAATCACACAGAAAGTTCCTCGGATCAGGAAAAATAGCATTCGTCGAACCTCGGATAATCGTGAAAATTAAATTAATACTCGTTATTTGCGGCTGAAATGGAATAGGTTACTCATGCAACAACCACGCACACGTGGTTGAAAAACCGTGCGAAAAAAAAATATGGTCCAATACGACCTCCCGAACGGCTCAAAATGAAATGTATAATCGACGGATTTCGAGATTCCGGGGTTCCGGAACAAAATTCTTTGGAAATCACACCAAAGTTTTCTCGGGTAAAAAAAAGCGGTCACACAAAATTTGAGGAGCAATAGAGGACATTTAGGGGTGCCGGTATGCGATAAACGAGCATTTGCCGAACCCCGGATAATCGTAAAAAAAGAATTAATAATCGATGGAGCTGAAATCGAATAGGTTTACTCCTACAATGACCTCGGACATGTGGTTGATAAGTCAGGAGAATAAGAAACGTGGTCTGGTAGGACCTTCCGAACGACTCAAAATAAAGTGTATAATACACGGTTTTCGAGATTCCGGAGTCCCTGAACAAAATTCTCTGGAAATCACATAGAAAGTTCCTCGGATCAGATAATGCGGTCACACAAAATTTGAGAAGCAACGGAGGACATTTGTGGGTGCCGGTTTACGATAAACCAGCATTCGTCGAACCTCGGAGAATCGTGAAAAGTGAATTAATACTCGTTATTTGTGGCTGAAATCGAACAGGTTTACTCCTGCAACAACCTCGAACACGTGGTTGAAAAACCGGGCGAAAAAAGAAACGTGCTCCGGTACGACATCACGAGCGGCTCAAAATGAAGTTTTATCCACGGTTTTCGAGATTTCAGGGTCCCGGAACAAAATTCTCTGGAAATCACACCAAAGGTATCTCGGGTCAGACAAAGCGGTCACACAAAATTTGAGGAGCAACGGAGGACATTTGGGGGTGCCGGTATGCGATAAACCAGCATTCGCCAAACCTCAGATAATCGTGAAACATGAATTAATACTCGTTATTTGGAGCTGAAATCGAATAGGTTTACTCCTACAATGACCTCGGACATGTGGTTAAAAAATCAGGAGAATAAGAAACGTGGTCCGGTTGGACCTTCCGAACGACTCAAAATGAAGTGTATAATACACGGTTTTTGAGATTCCAGGGTCCCTGAACAAAATTCACTGGAAATCACACATAAAGTTCCTCAGGTAAAACTGCCACAAAAAATTTGAGGAGTAAAGAAGAACATTTGGGAGTTCCGGTATGCGATAAAAAAATAATCGTCGAACCTCGGATAATCGTGAAAAATGAATTAATACTCGTTATTTGGGGCTGAAATCGAATAGATTTACTCCTGCAATAACCTCGGCCATATGGTTGAAAAACCGGGCAATAAAGAAACGTGGTCCGGTACGACCTCCGGAACGGCTCAAAATGAAGTGTATAATCCACGGATTTCGAGATTCCAGAGTTCCGGAACAAAATTATTTGGAAATCACACAAAAGGTTTCTCGGGTCAGATAAAGCGGTCACACAAAATTCGAGTAGCAACGGAGGACATTTGGGGGTGCCCGTATGCGATAAACCAGCATTCGTCAAACCTCGGATAATCGTGAAAAATGAATTAATACTCGTTATTTGCGGCTGAAATCGAATAGGCTTACTCCTGCAACAACCTCGAACACGTGGTTGAAAAACCGGGCGAAAAAGAAACGTAGTCAGGTACGACCTCCCGAACGGCTCAAAATGAAGTATATAATAATGCACGGTTTTCGAGATTCCAGGGTCACGTGAAAAAATTCTCCGGAAATCGCACATAAAGTTACTCGGATTAGGTAAAGCGGCCACGCAAAATTTGAGAAGCGAAGGAGGATATTTGGGAGTGCCGGTATGCGATAAACCAGCATTCGTCGAACCTTGGATAATCGTGAAAAATGGATTAATACTCGTTATTTGTGGCTGAAATCAAATAGGTTTACTCCTGCAATAACCTCGGGCACGTGTTTGAAAAAATGGCAAAAAAGAAACGTGGTCCGGTACGACCCCCCGAACGGCTCAAAATGAAGTATATAATGCACGGTTTTCGAGATTTCAAGGTCCCGGAAAAAATTCTCTGGAAATCGCACATATAGTTACTGGGATCAGGTAAAGCGGCCACACAAAATTTGAGGAGCGAAGGAGGATATTTGGGAGTGCCGGTATGCGATAAATCAGCATTCGCTGAACTTCAGATAATCGTGAAAAATGAATTAATACTCGTTATTTGAGGGCTGAAATCGAATAGGTTTATAGTAATACTATATGCGTCAATGTCACTCAGTCTCAGAATATAAAATTCAATTCAAGAAAAAGCAATTTTCATGTCTTCCCCGATATATGAATCTTATTCTCCATAGATATAAATGAACGGAAAATGGACCAATATCGAATCCATATTCCTACATTTTTAGAAAATGCGATTCTTTTGTTCTCCATAGTAAGTAGGGAGCTCATAACTGTTAAGTTATACTATTATATATAATCGTACATTATTCTAACCATTGAAAATTTTAAAATCGTCAACTGTTGCACGATTCTTCATAAATAGAAAGGTAAAATAATTTCTCATATTCTTATCGGTTAGCATCTCCCTTATAATTTTAAATTTTATTTTTACCACACATTGATGCTATTTTGTTTATGATAACATAAAAAAATACTCTTAATATTATTCGTTCACTAGTCACCACTAAAGTGTCTTGTATAAATAGACTAAAATGATGCACATATTTTTCAAGTTATAAATCGTCGATCATTTTACATATACTAGCATATATCTTGAATAATACTTGCATCATGGCACAATTACAATTACATTTGGGTTTGAATTTGGGTTTGAACAAAAAAAAAGGGCAGCAGGTTAAGGTTGATACCAAATATTTGCAACAAATTGAAGGAGCTCGTCAAGAACTCCGTAACCTTCTCTCTCAAAATTCCCAATTCGCTCCCATTTTGCTTCGCTTAGCGTAACCTTTCTACTCCTTCCGTTTTTTAATATATGCTTTGTGTATGATGTTATCGTTTTTTGATCTAACACTTTAGCTCTAAGCAAGACAAATACTCCGTAGTATTTGTTTTGGGTTACGTTAAAAATTGAATAGAAATGTGACAACGATCTTATAAATATTTATAAAATAAATATAAATATTTATAAAATTATACGAAGTAGAATACATAACAAAGTTGGAGCGTGGTCGCAGATTCCATGATGCAGGTACGTATGACGCAAAAACAAACACAGGAGGTGCAAATGGTTCAATTAGGAATGAGCTAGACAACCCTCCAAACAGTGGAGTCATCAATGCTATTGATTTTTGTGGTGAGTTAATTACATTTCGTAACTATAATTGATCTCCTGTAAAACCGTTATATGATGACATAAACATTATTATAAGGTTATTGTTACAACGGTCTTATTTGTAAATTTGTGGCATCTTTACTTGTCTCAGAACCAGTGAAGGTCAAATATCCTATGGTTACTTATGCGGATCTTTATCAGGTGAATATTTACGTTTTGTTTTATTTTTTCAATCTCGTTCTTTGATTTAGTTATATGATTGAATAAAACAAAACGACTGAATTTTTGTACGTTCAGCTAGCTGGAGTTGTTGCAGTTGAGGTTACCGGTGGTCCTAGCATCAACTTTGTTCCTGGTCGACCTGTACGTGTTTAATTTCAATATACGAGGTACTCCGTATGTATTATGTTAATTAATCAATTATGGGATTCATTTATTTGTTCATTTTGTTATGTAGGATGCGTTGCAACAAGAAGACAATGGAGCTCTTCCAAACCCTAATGGAGGTACGTACAGTGCATGCCTTTGATTTTTTAAGAGAACTTATATTAACAAAATTACGAATTGATCAGATTAACAATGGTATTGACGGGTTTTAGGAACTCGACACTTGAGAGACATATTCTACCGTATGGGCTTCAATGACAAGGACATTGTAGCACTATCAGGAGCACATACACTGGTAATTAAGTCTTTAAATAATATTGATCGAGATGAATTTGCTGAATTAATATTAATATCGTATACCATTTTTGGTAAATTTTAGGGTCGCGCACATCAAGATAGATCGGGTTTTGATGGTCCTTTCACTTATGAACCTCTCAAGTTTGACAACTCCTACTTCAAGTAATAATACACACATCATCGACAGTCAAATTAATACTGTAGGATATAAATATAATAGTTGGGCCTCAACCATTATATTTATATCCTATTACAAATAGCTAAGATTATGTTATTCCGACTCAGCTATCCAATTCAATTTACATTTACGACTCGTATTTTCCATGATGACAGGTTGTTATTGGCTGGTGAGGATCCAAACCTGGTGAAGTTTCCTACCGACAAGGCTCTAATGCAAGAGTCTGCGTTCCGCGGCTATGTTGAACTCTATGCTAATGTAAGCAAACAATATCGACTGTCTCACACAATAATTAGTGACGCAAATTCTCATTATAGACGGGAGATATCCGTCTATATTTATAGACGGGTCAAATATCCACTCACTTTAAGCATAAGACAATCAACAAGTTGCATGGTGGGCCCAAAAATGTCACCACTTTAAACATATATATTTGACCTGTCTTTCAATTTAGACAGATATATCCGTTTATAGTGAGACTAATTGAATTAGTGAAAATGGCAGGATGAGAGGGCCTTTTTCAGAGATTATGCGGAGTCACACAAGAAAATGTCGGAGCTCGGATTTCAGCCACCATGCAGTGGATACTGATGTCGATGATGACCGTCATCTTCAACTATATGAAATTACTCGGATTATTCAATAATCCGAAATACCTCTTTTATTTATGAATAATATGTTATGGTTTGTAATAAATAAAGGGAAAACTATCCTGAAAAAAACCTTGCTTTGTTGTAATGTATTTGCCTAAATAATTAAACTGCTTGCTTTGCTAATTAAAGTGATTGCGCTTCTTTCTGTTGTCAAGTAGCAGTCCTTCCATGCAGTTCTCGATGCAGTTGTCTATTTCATGACCTCGAAAAGAACACTCAAAGAATTATTCATTCCTTGCCAAAGGGTTTTTTCTTATTTGTTTTGTGTTACCTCCTCTTAAAGCAAAAGCAATCCCTTACTTTTGCAGCTCTTATACTTGAGTCGGTCCATTGAAATCATATTTTTACGAAACCAAAACTTGTACCCTCAGGCCTCAGATAACGAAGGCGCAAGTAGCCAAGATGACAACTCGAAAAGGACAGGTGAACGATGCAGAATACTTGAAAGAAATCAATTGGGCTCGTAGAGACCTACGTGCACTAATATTTACCAAGCAATGTGCTCCTATCATGCTGCGCCTCGCGTAATGTTCTTATCTGATTCATCGTTAAATTCAGTGTTGCTTCCTGTTTTCTTTGCAATGTCATTTATATTACGGTATCTTGTTGCTCTGCTTCGTAGATGGCATGATGCAGGCACATATGATGTTAAAACGAACACTGGCGGTCCAAATGGTTCAATTAGATACGAGTTGAGCCATGGTGCCAATCGAGGCCTCAAGGTTGCCATTGATTTTTGTGGTGAGCCTACTAAGACAAAAAAACTCGTATTCATACAATGACGTGTCAGCTGATAATTGGTTTAAAGCAAAATGACGCGCTAAACTTTAGGAAAGGTAATAAACTAGTAATTATTTTTCACTGACTTCTGTTTCACTTACTGATCTCAGAAGAAATAAAGGCGAAACACCCCAGGATCAGTTATGCAGACATCTACCAGGTGAAATTGAAATTCCGTATTGTAATGCATCAATGACTGTAATTTTTAAGTTCAATAATCACAATTAGGTTACGTACCTCAGCTCGCTGGAGTCGTTGCTGTGGAAGTCTCAGGTGGTCCAACCATAGACTTTGTTTCAGGTCGAATGGTACGTGTTTCTTGCTACCGATCATATAACTGATGATGCAGATTCTCCACTATTTCATCTGATATTTTAATAAATAACCAGGATTGCCCGAGTTCTACTGTTGAAGGCCGTCTTCCTGATGCTAATGGAGGTAACTCATCTTATCTAACAAACAGCATCTCTTTCAATCTTCCCAATCCCTTTCTCAATTAAATACGAGTATCCTTGTTCCGTTGGGTTTGTAAATAGGTAGCGAACATTTGAGAGAGATTTTTTATCGCATGGGTCTTTCTGATAAGGACATTGTTGCACTTTCTGGTGCACATACACTGGTAAGGCACGCTGGCATCTTCGACATTTTTATACTTTCTATAAATATCAGTTTAAGTTGTGCTCTGATTACTTGTTGGTTTCTACTTTCCATAATTAGGGTAGAGCACATGTAGAGAGATCAGGTTTTGAAGGCGCGTGGACATCGGAGCCTCTCAAGTTTGATAACTCCTACTTTGTGTAAGTTTACACTTTCCATACTTGATCTGTACAGAATCAGATTGCAATGTATAAAAGCGTGTTATAACTTGTTTCGATTTACATGACAGTGAACTGCTTAAAGGAGAAAAATCAGGGATGCTGAAACTACCTACAGACAAAGTTCTTGTTCGAGATTTGGCGTTCCTTCCGTATGTTGAACTCTATGCTAAGGTATGGACACTCGTCAGACACAGGCCGAAAAGAAGATTGTTTCCTCAAGAACTAGTTGAGTCCCAACACTAGGACACAATTGATGCATTTTAAGTCGATGTTTGATGTGATAGGACGAAGAAGCCTTCTTCAGAGATTATGCAGATTCTCACAAGAAGCTGTCAGAGTTGGGATTTTCGCCGCCTAACTCTCGTCCTAAGATGGTTACTAAGGTTGTGGTTGGCATCGCTGTTGCTGTTACCGTTGCTGTCTTCAGCTACTTCTATGAAGTATATAAGCAAGCTAAGTAAGACGGTGAAGTCTGGAACAACAAACAAACGCCTGAATATATAGAAATGCCAGATTGTACGAATAATGAACCCGAATGGCTTGATCTTTGTTCCATTATCTTGTTATTTTTTACCATAAGAGTTCATTAATGAATAAAGCAATAAAGAGTTGTCAAAGAAACCGAAATTAAAATAAAGATGAATAAAGTCGGCTTGATCTTTGTTCCATTATCGTGTAATTTTTTCCACATTCGTGCCAAAGAATTCAACTCAAATGACGAAATCCCTTCACATCGAAGAAATTACAGATAATTCTCTAGCCGATAATGAACCATAGACAAGACTATTGCATAATTCAAATTGTCTACTGATAGCGCGTATAAAATACAAAGACTGGCTTATGCGTAATCTGAAATCCAGCGCTAAAGAAACATCATAAACGATAGTGCTTGACCTTTCTTTGTTGCCTCAGCTGCGCGCTGCTTTCTCTGCTTCAATGGCCTTCATCATGACACGATAGTGCTTGACCATTGTCACCAAGTTCCTCAACATAAAATGAACTTGGTGACCATGGTCAAGAACTATCGGGTCATGAAGGTTGTCCGAGTAAGCCAATGTTGGTTGAGGAACTAACTAGTTGGAGTTCGACAACTGAAGAACCAAATAATGGAGGAAATAAATTATATTTGTGTAAATATGAATACATTAGTCCTTATTTATAGTGTAAGGTAGACTCCCGCCTTCATCGTAATTAGGAGACTAAGTCCTATCAAGCAATCACCTTATTTCTAATCCTAATAATAATATCACTTCCCTAAGTTCATTTGTATAAGGACTAAGGAGTCTACCAGCTAGAGATGCAATCGAATTGAGGAATTTGTCCATTAGCTTCCAAAATCCTAACTCCATGACTCCATGTGTTTTTAAACAATTCGCGAGTGAACAAGTAGCGCAGTAAGAGTTGTTTTGTTGTCATTACGCGTCATTTTGTATAACGAGTTAAGCTTTATGTAACATAGAAAGAAAAAAAAAACACTCAAAAGAATTATTCATCGCTTGCAAGAGGGGTTCTCCAAATTCCATTTGTCTTCTGTCGCCTCCTTGCGAAGCAACAACAATCTTATACTTGAGTCTGTCCATTGAAATCGTATTTTTACGAAAGCAAAACTCGTACCCTCAGCTAAATAAAGGAGCAAGTAGCCAAGATGACAACTCGAAAAGGGCAGGTGAATGATGCAGAATACTTGAAAGAAATCGATAAGGCTCGTCGTGACCTACGTGCACTAATATTTAGCAAGCAATGTGCTCCTATCATGCTGCGCCTAGCGTAATGTTCTTATAATCTTATGAGATTCATCGTTAAATTCAGTGTTGCTTTACTACTGTTCTTTTTTACTGCATCAAATAAAAGGCCCTGTTTTCTTTGTGGTTATGTTTATTGTGCTATCTTGTTGTTCTGCTTTTGTAGATGGCATGATGCAGGTACAACATACGATGTGAAAACAAAGACAGGCGGTCCAAATGGTTCAATTAGGTACGAATTGAGCCATGGTGCCAATAGAGGCCTCAAAGTTGCCATTGATTTTTGTGGTGAGCTTACTAAGACAAAAACTCGTATACATACATCGTCGGTCGACTCCATTTGATGCTACATTATTCATTTTATGATTGGATTAATGGCTTGTATTCAATGGCCTCACACAAAACTAGTTTCCATTACCAATGCAATTGTTGACGCGGTTTTCATCTTGGGTCATTTGGAAACAGCCTCTTTGCGTTTCCGTACTAGATTTTCTTATAGGATGGATATGAAGCAAAATGATTCGCTAAGAGTCTTGAGGTTTTTATGACTTTCGCCATGTAAACATCAAGAAAATTAGTAACCATTTTGCAGTGACTTCTGTTTCATTTACTGATCTCAGAAGAAATAAAGGCGAAACACCCCAAGATAACTTATGCTGACCTTTACCAGGTGAATTCCGTATTATAATGCATCAACGAGTGTCGTAATTGAACCACAATAAATGAACAAGTTTGGGAGTTCTTCCGACTTTTTGAGTTCAATCCTCACCATTAGCGTATGTACGGATGTACCTCAGCTTGCTGGAGTCGTGGCTGTGGAAGTCTCAGGTGGTCCAACCATCGACTTTGTTCCAGGTCGAATGGTACGTGTTTCTTGCTACCGATCATATAACTGATGATGCAGATTCTCCACTATTTCATCTGATATTTTAATAAATAACCAGGATTGCCCGAGTTCTACTGTTGAAGGCCTTCTTCCTGATGCTAATGGAGGTGACTCCTCTTATCTAACAAACGGTTTTTCCTCAACTGAATTTTCATTATATAGAGCAAAGTTTGCGTACATGCGACTATCCTTGTTCCGTTGGCAGCTTTTGAGGCACTAGTGCAAAAATGTGATGCATAAACTTGGAATTGATGCGAGTACAATAACTAACGGGTGTTCCTAAATAGGTGGCGAACATTTGAGGGAGATTTTTTATCGCATGGGTTTTTCTGACAAGGACATGGTTGCACTTTCTGGAGTACATACACTGGTTAGGCTCTATGCATCTTCTACATCGCCATAGTTTAGTTTTACACCGATATAAACTCCATACTTCCATGGTAATCATGTATAAGTGGTATCAGTCTTACTTAAGTTGTGCTCTGATTACTTGCTGTTTCTACTTTGCATATGTAGGGTACAGCACATGCAGATAGATCCGGTTTCAAAGGAGCTTGGACACCGGAGCCTCTCAAATTTGACAACTCCTACTTTGTGTAAGTTTACAGTTTCCGTAGTTGATTTGTACAGTCGTCTGTCTAAGAGGGTAAACAACTCCTACTTTATGGTCAAATCTGGAACTACAAAAAAGCATGGTCATAGTACTACCAAATTGTGCGGAATAATGAACCCGAACGGCCTCATCTTAGTTCAATTATGTCATCAAGAAACCGAAATAAAAATTAAGACGAATAAGAAGTCTCGTTGACATTGATGATGTGGTACACCTCTGTTTTCTGTTTAGACGGATCTTTGATTTACCTTGGTTTATATATTTGGCATCCCCATTGCAGTCAGGATGGGCGAAAAAAACTGCTAGACGGAACTTCTGTTCCAAATATCTATCTTGTCACTATCACGACACAAACAGCGTTGGCTGTTTGTTCCTCGTAAACAGTCTGGAAAACAGAGGACCGAAATCCTTCAAATTCATGCGAAAGAACTCAACTCAAATGACGAAATCCTTTTACATTCAAGCAATTACAGATAATGAACCATAGACGGAACAATGGCATAATTCAAATTGTCTACTGATAGCGCACACAAAATCCAAAGTCTGGCTTATGAATAATCTGAAACCCAGCGCTAAAGAAACATCATGAACCGGCAAAGGATTAATGCTCAAGGCAAGGGAAGTAACTTGTTCAGCAAAAGTAAGCCCAGAAAAGAAACTGGTGCATCTATGAATCTCTAGCAGGACCTTTCTTAGCTGCCTCAGCTGCTGCTTTCTCCGCTTCAAGCTCAGCAACAATGGCATCGATTTCAGCCTCCTCCAACTGACGCAAACCTTCTTTTGTCATCACTGCAACTTCCAAGTTCTTTCCTCCGCTTTCAACCACCTTAAAAGAATTTGCATAAAACAGTTACCAGAGTTAATATCAACAGATAAGTAGGAGTGACAATCCCACCCGGATGACAATTTCACCCGAATTTAATTACAGCTACCCGATCAAAAACACGTGGATGAAAAGCCATATTAGATAGGTAAACCGCGGGTGACAGCTCAAACGCATGATGGATGGGTGGCGGGCCTAATGAAGCTCCATCTAACCCATCAGACATCAACAAAGATATATCAAACATCGAAGCACATGTTTTTGCCAGAACGATCATCCAAAAAACGGTCAACAGTTAGTTGCATGCATACAACCACGTCATGAAACTTAATACTCGTATAAAAGAAAGATCAAGCAACAGATGGGACAGTTGTATTCATAAAACGGTCTCAAATTAGTTTTATATCCAAAAAAAATACAATTTTGGTTGGAAACAGCATACATCTTATTTCTAGAAGATCGTTTTAGGTGAATCTAAATTTAAAGACATTCATTACATAAGGTTGTCAAACAAACAAAATGCAAATGACAGCTTGAACTTACACTAACGAAATAGGATAAGTAAATGTTATCTCAGATGGATGGAAGTTTTTTACAAATTACTCTAATTCACAATTTATAATGCAATTCTTTAGATGGGAAATATATTTAGGACGAAACTTCCGACTTCTGAGTGCC
>LHUT01004304.1:1329-12865 GCA_001412135.1 Silene latifolia subsp. alba
ATATATATTTTTATATAAACTAAGCCTTAAAAATATAATTTTTATAAAAATTATGCTTAAAATGTAATTTATTAAATTAAGTAATTTAAAATATTTTTAAAGCCATTATACGAAAAGAGCGGTTGTTACACCACCTGTGTCTCTGCTAGGTTTTTTTTTTCCTTTTTCTAGTTTTTCGTTAAATTTGGTTCTTGTTTTTTTACATCTCATGTTGAAGCCTGTACGAATTCAGACATTCAAATGCAATCAAGTCACTTGCAATTTTAATTTTTTCTTTTACAAAAATTACATATTATATTTCTGTATATTGAAGTAGTAATAGTGAAAATTGTCCGCGTTTGAGTTTAAAAAATTAAAAGAGAAACTAACATTTAGGACCCCTATTTAAAGTTGGATGGCGATAGGGCGCCACTCGATGGTACCGAATCTCGACATCACCATGATTAAGGAAACGGAAAGATTGAAAACTAAAATGTTTATTTTTGTTTTTGCGCTAAAGATTTAGGGGTAAGTATGTAATTATATCTATTTAATTTAACATCTATTGAATTAATTAAAATAAAACACTAACTAAACTAAAATTTACAGTGAATTATCTTCATCACTAATTACGTTTCTTCATTATTATATTGTGTTCTTCATCTACCTCGTTTTTTATTATTGGTTTCTTCATTTACAAGTCAACAAAATGCATAATCGATTGAGTTTGATGTCAAATTAAATGTCTGATTTATCAGAATTCAAGAATTAAATCCGCTTTTGACTGTTTTCATAAAACGCACTTACAACATTGATTTGTTAAATATGTTGGGAAATGTGTCCTCAACAATAGTGCGATCACATGATTTAAATATCATTATTAAATCTCATATCAAGAATACGAAAGGGATGATACATTACATATATAGTCAACTGGTCCACACATATCGGTAATGATTGGCTNACATATATGAGTATGTTATAATGTATATGAATCTACATTTCCTTCAAAATACACTTACCAGGAATCAAATATCATTCCCCAAACTCCCAAAGTTCTTCGTCTAATACAGATTAGTATTATTTATATTCGTTAAATGCATAATTGAGTTGGAAACGGTGTACACAAATCATTATTTGTTGCAACATTAGATTCCACCTCAAAAATAGGCAAAAAGTAAGGCAAATCCCTCGAACTTTTTGAAACAACTATAATTAACTAAGCACCTTTAAGTTCCTAAACTACCTGTTTTTAATAATTAGTTTGGAATTTAAATTTTATGGGAGGGAAGTGAAAATAGCTATGTAATTTACTATAATAACTCCGGTGGCGCCCAATTTGAGAACCACCCGATAACACACTACAAGGAAATCCCTGATTAGCAACCAACTTAGTTGGTTGCTAACAGCTACTAATTAGTCGTAAAAGTCATTTAGCGACCAAATAGCGACCAATGTTAATTGGTCGTTGTAAGCTCAGACGCAAATTAAGACTGGTTGCAAAATTAGTCCCAAATTAGCGACCAATAATAATAGTAGCAAATTAGCGACCAACAATAATAGTAGCAAATTAGCGCCCATATAAGTTGGACTTTAATCCCCCTTATACTAAAAGAATAAGAGATCTTCAAAATTTTCCCGTCTAAATGAATTTGGCTATAATTGGGCTTTTATTATATCATATTTGTAATTGAGCTTTTATTATATCATATCTGTAATTGGGCTTTCATTATATTATATCTACAACTGGATTATACTGAACTTCTCCTTTTCCACCGATTAATACAAAACACTAATATAATAAGAAATTGTACAATCAAATTTCAAATTGAGTTAAATATCAGTTGTATAATTGTTANNTAGCGCGGGATCTATACTAGTTAGCGACTAACAAGAACAGATGCTAATTAGCAACCAAAGCTTGGTAACAAAGTTGGTCAAGTTGGTTGCAAAATGTATTTAGAGGTTTTAAAAAAAGGTG
The DNA here is from genome assembly GCA_001412135.1 of Silene latifolia subsp. alba. Taxonomy (NCBI): domain Eukaryota; kingdom Viridiplantae; phylum Streptophyta; class Magnoliopsida; order Caryophyllales; family Caryophyllaceae; genus Silene; species Silene latifolia. The sequence goes on from LHUT01004304.1 coordinate 3,290, forward strand.
TCCTCCCCTAGCACTTTTGCTTGAGAGGAGTATAGAACGGTCAAAATATACGTAAATACGTATCGTAATACATAACATTAAATAATACAAGAATACGAAGCTTTACAAAATAATCTATACAGAGTACATTTTTATTGATAATCAAGTGCTCTTACAAAATACTATCAATACAACACTTTTCACTTTTGTTTTAATAAATAAAATGAACCGCTTTCCACTAATCAACATTAACGATGGAGAAAATCCAACTCATCATGAAGACTATCCGCAAAATAAGGAAAAAAAACACACAGGAAACTCAAGTAATAGATCAAGTGAGTGTTAGTATTAATTTTCAAGAGCAAGAATAAGAACAAGCCCAGAAAAATGTTACATTTCCATACATAACAAGTAAAATAACATCTAAATCGACATTAACATAAGAAATAAGCAAAATTAACAAAATAGTAAATCAAAAAAAGAAGAACAATGAGAAATCAGATCTCACCTTTTTAAGGAAACTAAAAGAAGTACCAAAAAAAATCAATGAATCAATGAAACATAAAATAACCAATTTGAGAAAGAATGAGATGAAAAGCGAGACCTTACCCTTTAGATGCATCGGACCTACCAAAGCAGTAAGCTTGGCTTGATGAAGAAGGAGATCGAGCCATAGATATGTGGCAAGCGGCTTGAGATTTGGACGGAAATTCAAGAACGAGATGAGTGGTTGGAAAGAAGAAGAATAAGGAAAAAATAATTTAAGTTTAAGTGAGGGAGTAAGAGAGAGTGAAGTGAGATGAGTGGTGACGGCGTAGTTATTGCTTAGGAGTATTTAAGTAAGGAACTCAAGTGTTAGGGTTTTGGTTGGCTCTTATTTCTAGGGCCATATTTATGTAGAATTAAAGCGGTTTAGTTCCATATTAATGTAAGGAATAGAATATTATATCCATTTAAATTATTCGAAAATCATGTTTAATTCTACGACTCACTCTCTGATACAGGTTTCATAATGTGAACAAACTTTTTATAAAAATGGACCGTCTTACGGCATGAGACCGTCTTATTTTAGAATTTGGGAAGTTAATATCCTACAGAGTTAGAGATACTATGTTACACTTTGACTTAAAATGGTACGAATTATACAACTTAGAAAGAAAAACTGCTCCTAGGGTTTCTTCCTATGGAGATCTTGGTCTAGGCTCGTCTTTGCTCTTTCCTTCATCGATTGGGGCTCCTTCCTTCCGTCTTGGCGTGGGGATTCTGCTGCTATTATCGGTTATTTTCTTGTGCTCTCTTTTTTTCTGTTCGTTCGTTTTCGTTTGTTCGATTTTGCTTCTCGATATGGGTACAAACCCTAATCGACGACATGGAAAGGAGATTATGGGAAGTGATGGCGGGGATTCTGGAATTTTTGAGTGGGAACCGGGGGAAGGGAGGGAACAACAAAAGCATAACCTAACCCTGGTGGGAAAAATTTGGACGACGAAGGCGGTCAATGCGAAAGCAGTAATTGATACTATGACAAAACTATGGAACCCAATTAAACCGATTATAGGTAATATTGTTGATGCGAAAGAGAAGCTCTTTGTTTTCAAATTTCCTGATATCAGGGAGAAGGAGAAGGTCCTGGAAGGGCAGCCTTGGCATTTCGATAAAGCAGTGTGGTGTTTCAATGAACCTAACGAGAATGGGAAGATGACAGATGTGCCACTGTATTGTCTACCTATATGGGTTCGGATTTACGACCTACCTATCAGCGGGAGAAGTAATGAGAGTAATATACAGAGACTAAGTGGACAGTTGGGGACTTTTGTTGCGAAAGGGGAAGATGATAGTGACGGGGTGGATAGGGCAATTAGAATACGGATTCTTCATGATGTTCGCCAGGCAGTTAAAGCTTCGGTAGCGGTTAAAATGCGAGGAGGGGAGGTGGTTCGATTTGATGTAAAATACGAGAGGCTCCCAAATTTCTGCTATGGTTGTGGGGTGATGGGTCATGGGGAAAGAGATTGTGAGGAAGGTCCGTATGAGAAACACGAACTGCAATTTGGGGATTGGCTCCGTGCTTCACCGAGGAAGCTGATAAAGACAACAGGGCCCACACCTATGAAAGCGGCCAGGAACTTAAACTCAGTTTTTGAAGCGGAGAAGATGAAAAAAGAGGAACTAGACATCGAAGCTATGATTAATAAACTACAAAATATTGCGGTCTCGCTGAAACATAAAAAGTCTCAAAAACGGGATGAAGGGGGAGATGGTATGTTTGCTGTAGTAAGTGCGAGTGGAGAGCAGGCAGGGGAGGTGGAGGAGTTGGTTGGTTGTAATATGGTCGAGGAGAGGGAATTAGGGGATGGCGGAGGGGAACACGAGAAGAGTAGTGTAGAGTTAAACAGGGGGTCTGATGATGCTGGTAAGGGGAATAAGGTTCTGCCTAAGGGTGGTACCTGGACGAGGGTGCAGCGAGCTGAAGTGACGGAAAGGGGAGTGACAACTGTTCATGGGAGTGGAGTTGGGACGGGGTCAAAAAGGGGACGAGATGGGCAGGAGGATGACGAGGAGGTAGTGGCAAAGAGATTTCATTGCGATATGGATGTGTATTCATCTGAGGCGGAGGTTGAGGGCGCTCAACCCCGCCGGGCCCAATGAGTATCTTGAGCCTTAACTGCAGGGGTTTGGGCAACCCGGCTGCGGTAGGCGGTCTCTGTAACTTACTCCGAAAGGAGGCCCCAAGCTTTGTTTTTCTGTGCGAGACAAAGCTTCGTAGTACAGAAATGCACAAAATTAGGAGAAGGTTGGATGAGTATGAAGGGTATGCGGTTGATTGTGTGGGAAAGTCTGGGGGTTTAGCTTTTTTATGGAAGAAAAATAATGTTTGTTCGGTTATTTCAGCGACGGTACATTATATAGATGTGGAAGTTGGAGAAGGGGAGGATAAATGGCGGGTTACGGGGTTCTACGAGTGGCCGGCGGTTCAAGACCATCACCTGTCGTGGCAGCAGCTGAGGATTCTTGCATCGATGTCTTCCTTACCATGGGTGTGCCTGGGTGACTTTAATGAGATCCTTTATTCCACAGAAATGAAAGGGGGCTCACGTATGCAATGGCAAATGAATAATTTTCGGGATGTGGTCGATGAGTGTGGGTTGAGGGATATACCTTATGAGGGGTATGAGTTCACGTTTGATAATGGTCAAGAAGGAGATGCGAATAGACAATGTAGCTAGATTGGATCGGGCTATGGTTACTGGGGAATGGTCGGATAAGTTTCCTTATGCTAAACTCTTACACCTTGATAGGGAGTGGTCTGATCATGCACCTATTAAGGCTCTGCTTAATGGGCGAGGGGATGCGGAGGGGAGGGCTCCTAAGAGGTTCCGGTTCGAACAAATATGGGTGGGACAGGAGGGCTGTGAAGATGCCGTGCAGAGGGCCTGGGATGCGGATGATGGGGAGCTGATCTCTTCGTTACAGCGTTGTGCGGTTGAGTTGCAAAATTGGAAGGGAGTGAGCATTGGTAAGGTCATGCGAGACTTACAGAAGAAACGAAAGAGGCTGAAGTGGTTGAATGAAGGAGGCCGATCAACGCGGGAAGTTAACGAACGGCGTAAAATTGTAAAAGATATTGCGGACCTTTTGAAACAGGAAGAAAGCTTTTGGAGGCAAAGATCTAGAGCTCTATGGCTTCGAGATGGTGATAGAAATACAAAATTTTTTCATCAAAAAGCGAGTCAAAGAAAGGAGAAAAACCACATAGCTAAACTTATTGATGAGAGGGGGCGAGTGGTATGTGATAGACAAGGAATGGCCGCATGTGCTGTGAGGTATTTTCGGGGATTATTTACTTCGGATCAACCGGAGAATTTTGATCAGCTGCTCATAGGAATTGAAGGGAGAGTGACGGATGCTATGAATGAGGGGTTAAGGGAGGAATACCGCGGGGAAGAGGTCGTAGAGGCGTTAAACCAGATGCATCCTCTTAAAGCTCCAGGTCTTGATGGAATGAACGGTCTCTTTTACCAGACCTATTGGCATATCGTTGGACCAGCTGTGACCCGGTGTGTGTTGAATATTCTTAATGGAGCGCCGTTTCCGGAAGGTATGAATGAAACTAATATTGTCTTGATACCGAAGAAGAAAGAGCCTGATAAAATGCAAGATTTTCGCCCTATCAGCTTGTGTAATGTGGTCTATAAATTAGTCTCCAAGGTGCTTGCAAATAGAGTGAAGAAATTCTTGGGGGAAATTGTTTCGGAGAATCAGAGTGCATTTACCCCGGGTCGGTTAATCACGGATAATATTCTAGTGGCCTTTGAACTATTCCATTATATGAAAAACACACGAAGCAATGGAGGACATATGGCTCTCAAATTAGACATGGCCAAGGCTTATGATCGAGTGGAGTGGAGGTTTTTGGAGGCGGTGTTGCTGCGTATGGGCTTCGACGGGATGTGGGTTAACCGTGTGATGGGTTGTGTCACGACCGTTTCCTATAAGGTTTCGGTGAATGGGTCGCTTTCCGAGAAATTTGTTCCTGAACGAGGGATTCGACAAGGTGATCCTTTGTCCCCTTACCTCTTTATTCTATGCGCGGAAGTGTTGTCGAATCTAATACGGAGGAATGTCGAAAACGGATCACTTAAGGGAATTAGGGTAGCTCCTCAAGCACCGATTGTTTCACACCTATTGTTTGCAGACGATAATATCATTTTCACGCGGGCAAAGGAGGACGAAGCGATGGTTGTGCGAAATATACTCCGTGACTATGAACGGGCATCTGGGCAACAAGTCAACCTCGACAAAACCACTATATCTTTCAGCCGAGGTACATCCAATGCACGACGAGAACGGGTCCTGGGAGTTTTGAATGTTCGGGAAGTGCATGAGCAGGAACGGTATTTGGGTCTTCCTACTGTTATTGGTAGGTCGAAGCAGGGGCTCTCTAATTTGATTCGGGACAAGATTAGCAAGCGGTTACAAGGATGGCGAGGCAAGCTGCTCAGTAAGGCGGGGAAGGAGATACTCATAAAGGCTATAGGCCAAGCAGTTCCAACCTTTGCGATGAGTGTTTTTAGATTGCCGGCTAATTTTTGCAATGAACTTCGCTCTCTTGTNGGATACAATAATTGTATAATATATATATCCCCTGTTGTTTTTTTTTAAAAATGTTTATTTGTATTAATAAATAAAAATAATGTTTTTCTACACTTTTTATATCGAATTTTAATAGTAGTCTTTATCATTTACAATATTAAACAACTTAAAAATGGTTGTATAATCGTATGCAAACACAACTGCTGCAATTGAAAGACGTTGGATGCCGCGTGCGAAGCACGCGGCTTTCCAACTAGTTTTTCTTAAAAGCATTTTTATTTATGGGTTTTCCTCAATTAACATCACATATTTTCTAGAAACTCTATGCTAGCGTGAAATTGAGTTTAGCTACTTAGATTGCACCAAAGTCCTTGACCAAGCCACTGAACAGCAGCCGGACTGATATATGCTTGTACAAAGCAAAGAAAACTACCACAACAGATTAACAGAAGTTACAGACAATGACAGTCCTTCCTAAGTTTTGACTGTCTCTATTTCCTTGCGCTTTGTACACTGCTATTTATTCTAGATAACTTGTATTTTATTCCACTCATCTAGAATTACTTACGCTTTTAGTCAATTTTAAAGACCTACATGCATGGCTACACCCTTTTTTAATCTCACATTTTCAATCTATTGACCCATCTTTTTTCCTACATATATAATAGGCTTTGTTCCTAACCTCCATAACATTACTTCTTAACTATTACTAATATTTTTAGTAACAAATTAGACATTCTTTACTTACTTCCATCATGTATTGTTTCAAAAAAAGCATTCTCACGTATAAAAACATGAGAGATCAGAAATTAGATGATAACGAAGATGTCGACGACACCTTCTCTTTGTGTGATCTCCCAATCTACAGCCACGACTCTTCCGATTTTAGCTCAAACTCCATCTCTTCATTAGAATCCGACAACAATTTGTTCGAGTTCTTCAACCCCGTTTTATCATCCAATAACTCATACAAACAAACCGACAACATTATCTTTTGTGGAAAATCGATCCCATATGAGGAAGCGCCTAATGAATGTCAAGAACGCTACACGACAACATCCGATGACAGCAAGTGTAGTGAGTACGATTCTTTTGGCAAGATGATACGAAAGTCGCAAACCAAAAGGAATCTGAATCGAGCAAGATCAACAAATAATAATAATAATAATAATAATAGATCAAAAATCAAGTGGTATTCAATATTGTTTGGATTGCAAAAGAATTCGATGCCAACAAGAATAGAGTTAGCAGAGATGAGGAGTAGACAAAACAAGAGAACACCAAAGTCAATAGAGAAGTTAGAAAAATGTAAGAATCGTTCTGATAACAACAACAACAACAACAACAACAACAGTAGCAAATTAGACCAAAGATTGTCATACTTAGTAAGGTCTTTGAGCTGTAAAGCCAATTGTTCATTGGCTATTAGTTAGAAACTTCTTGCTATCGTTTCTAGGTTTTTTTTTTCAAACGTTTCCATTTTTCATACAGAAATAAAAATAAGATCGTTGTATCGTGTAACGAATTCAGCACATATTATAATAACAATAAGTCAATAATAACTACTTTATATCTTTACCGTCTGAGGACCTTTCCTACGAGTACCAATAAGACCTATCGTTAAGCAAATATGGAGCCTATTTTTCACAGAAGCCAGAATAACAATCACTAAAATCAATAACACGTTGAACCTGAGAAGTAAAAAAGGACTTGTTGATGGTAAAATCAGTAGTATCAACTCAACCATCTTATAAATGATAAGATTTGTTAAATCTGAAAATGTTGGTCCAATTGCTAAAGTGAACAAAGTTTAATTAGATGGAAATTTATAAATGCGCCGAGTAATTTTGTTTTAGCAGATAAATAATTTTCTTACCAAGTATATACTGAGTGAATATGACTCTCTCTCAATACAATTAATTCCTATTTTTTAAGGTCGCAATTCGGAAGTTATCAAGGTTGGTAAAATTGTTGACTATAAAATTTGAAAATTCAGCTCTTCACTAACAAAAAAGGCAAAAATGGGACTGATTCCATTCCATGTCTACTGAAATAAAAAGAAATATTCAGTACATCTTGCTCATCCGCTGATAATCCCAGGGTTGCCCGTGGGAGGAAGCTCCTCCGTTGTGAGTAAAAGGGAAACCCGTGACAGTATTTAGCATTCGAACAAACTCGGAAAGACAGAAACAAACGTCAAAGGCCCTGAACTCCCAGTGTGGAGCGTGGCATTAATCATTCAACCTAGACCACACTCCATATAAAACTTTAGATTGGTATTTTCTATGTTTTAGGTGTCTCAAGTGTTTCCAGGCATTTTTCCAGTAATCAGAGGCCACAAGCCACAATTAACTTTGAAATTTTTATCCAATTATTAGATTGGGGAATTTCGGGAATAAGGGAGGGGGAAACCATTTTCCCTCCCCTTTCTACCACTTTTGTATCCAAATATAACCTTAATGTATGGGGGACGAACAAACAAATGCAATTCCAATCTACCAACACAGGAAATTTTGAAAAAATGGGAAAAACATGAATAAATGGATGGACAAAAAAACTACGTCAAGTAAATGAGCAAAACGTTTGAATAGTTTAGGACAATAAACAGCAACTTTTTCACATAGATTTAAGTACAGAACACGATCAAAATTGAGTACACTGATATCTAATATTAGTTCAACCATTGTGTTTTTAGCAATGCATGCAACATACTCAAGCTTTCCGTTTCTTTTTCTTCACACCTTGCTCACGTCCTATAGAAGGATCAGCAGCAGTGTTGCCAGCTTTTTTCTCGCCATTTGCACTCCCATCTTTTTTGTCCGGCAACTTTCTCTTTCCCGCTTTTTGTTTCTTAATCTCAGGCCGACTGACACATTTCCAACAAGAGAAAAACAAATGTTATCCAAACATAATCGCGTGAACACTGGTCATGCAAAAGAAAGATTGTTTTGCTCATTTTATCTAATACTACTGAGGACTGAGAACTGAAAGCATCATACAAATAGTAGGCAGATAGGCACAGATGGAAAGGTCGTGGTGAAGCTGGAAGTAAAAAGTCCCAAGACATTGAGATTCAACTTCTTTTAGGTATTTTCATGAAGCTAAAAACTCGTTTCTTTCGACTTTAGGATGTATAATAGGAATACAGTCAGATGACTTGCTAAGTTGTGTGTGTTTCCTATATTATGTTTATGTGTTCGCAAATCATAAAATAGCAGTTGATTAATGCCATCTTAGAACAGTTTTCATGATGGGTCGTCTGAAACAATCTCTTAGTTTTAACTCCGGCATAAAGTTGCTTACATTCAAGTCCCTTACCCCCGCTGTAGGGGAGACCTGAGGCACGAGGACATTACGATTATCAAGAGAGAGCTTATATACAACCACTTTCAACCATAAGCCTACTCAATGGCAACTTTCAGCTATAAAAGCACTCCCTTTGCCCGAGAAATAATGATAATTGTTTATGTTTATTTCAGCTCACTTTCAGGATCACTAGGGGGAAGCAAGAGGAAACATAGTGGATTTTCCAATTCATACAATAGAAACATTTCCCTCTTAATTTGTTTATTCTGATTGCACTTAACATGAGAGTATCATATTTAACTTGCCAAATACAAAAATAGATGAAGCATTTTGGAACAACCCCAAATGAAAAAGTAACCAATCTGTTCTTCAACTTGCATAAACAAACGGTCTACCTTGAATAAATTGACACAATGAACTCTACAAAAGAGAAGAAAAGTTCACATTTACAGGGAAAAAAAGCAACTAAGAAAGACTTTTTGAGTTTATAAAAGATCAGAATACATACACTGTAAGAGCATCAATAGGCAAAGCGAACATACCTCATTTGGTCATCTGCACTGACTTTCTGAGTTGCAGCATTTTCTATGACACTTTTGTAGTACTGAATAAAAGGCAAGTTGCTGCTGTGCTTTTCCATCTGCAGTGCAATTAATTTATCGTCAATAACACCTGAAGAAATAGTTCTGCAGAAGCTATGTCCAAATCTTAGTTTAAAAAAGCGCGCCTAGGCGCAGTGAGGCGCCAACCAGATCGCATCAGACACTCTGAGGCGCATGGAGTACAAAAGGCGCACCTAAGACGCATGAGGCGCAGCCAAAGCGCAAACGAGGCGCATTAGTGTGCAATTCTATATTTTTTTTTCAAAATTCTTTTATTTTACCCTTCTTTTCTCCCCCTTATCCTTAATTTTCACTTTTAAAAATATGTTAGCCCTCTTTAAAACAAAAAAAAGGACTATTCTCGCACAAAATTTGATTGTCAAATATGGATGTTCTTTTGAAAAATCAGTGCGCCTCGTGTGCAAAAGCGTGCGCCTTCGCCTCGCGCTTTGCGCCCTAGCCCCTTGGGACCCCATCGCCTCAGTGCGCCTTGCGCCTTCTCAAACTAAGATTGTGTGTGTGTTGAAAATAAGAGTTTTAAAGGGGAGAGAGAGGCACGACAAGAGTTTAACTTACATCCCGCTTATGTAGTTTC
>LHUT01004305.1:0-14359 GCA_001412135.1 Silene latifolia subsp. alba
TAATGTAAACATTAAACACTTATAAATTTTTTTTTTACATTATAAATAAGCTAATTACCCCGTTGCAATGCACGGGCATTCAAACTAGTAAACATATGATGAGACAGTATAATTTTACGATTTGGTATTGATGGAAAAAAAGTTTTGGTCAAAAGGTAAGACTTATCTAGCTCACGGTCAGGTATATTACCAGTCTCTTTGAGGGCTTATAGTGGTGTTTACCACCCTACAAGTCCACCAAACAAATTCATCAAATCGGGTATATTTTTTTGAGCAAAGATCATCTCCATTTTTTGTCCATTTCCTCTCACATTACAATATAATATTATACCTCTCTTTCTATTTCATTTTTCCTTTATTTATCGATTGAAAACATGGACCGTTAGATTGCCGTGAGATGAAATTTTGACCCTTGATAAGAAATGGACCCTCCATTTCTTTTAGGAAATGGAGAGAATCCTAATTGTATTTTTTTAGTCAAACATATGAAATTTATTTAAAAGAAATGAGTAACTATTAAACAATCCATATCAAACCCAAATTTTATCTGCATATGTAGTCCCCCAAGAGAGTTGACTTGCTAACTTGAAATTATCAAAGCGTGTAGACGGACACTCTGTAAACGGATAGTGACCCTCTAACAAAATTCAAGTAAAAGGGCAAATGGGGGTATTCATTTCCCACCCACTTGTATTATCCATTCTCATTTTGTAAGAGTGACACTATCCGTTACAACTTTAGACGATTTGTGTGAAATTATAGAGTAATTTTTTTTGACAAAAATGTGCACACTAAAATATTCATGTGTATTAGTAATTTAGTATGATATTGTATTTGTTTACTTTATTCAGGTCGGCGGTAAAGGACACTCCCAACTTATTTATCATAGTATTCGACAATTCGTGGCACAAAATGATCAAATAAGGTTTTGTCTTGATTCTAGTCCATGGCCCATGGGGTCGGTGTTACTTTATTTGATGTAAAGTATATACTCTTTTCTAAAATAATTATGCTCTACTCTCGAGTCTCGACCACACAAGTGTTTCAAACCATAATAACTAATAAAACGAAATTTGGATTGATCATCAATCAAAATGACTCGTATTAGATAGCTTAACTGATGAAATCATTGAGCAAAAAATTATCTTCTACTTGTATCAAACATAAAGTATATGATTTGACATCAAAAGCTGCTACTCCGCATTAGATAGCTTAACTGATAAAATCATTGCGATAATTGATATCGGTACTTGAATACGAAACCCAAGATAAATTAAGCCAAAGTTCATAATCTGGAGAAATATTGAACGCATTTCGATAGTGAGTAAAAAGTATATCCACACAAGGAGCATATAATCTGATTTAAGTTTCTAGCACAAAAGAATATGCAAGTGAAAAAGAAAATAAAAAAAAAATATTCCCTCCGTCCCAGTCAATAGTTTACATTTGCCTTATTTCCTCCTCACAAAATAAAACAAATGTAAACTATTCACTGAAATAGAGGGAGTAGTCTGTAATCTAAGAGTTTCTTGCATGATTGATCAACCAACCAGCTTTGCTACATATGGAGTACAAAATACTCACAATCTCATTTCTGTGTATGCACAAGTGTCAGAGTGTCTTGTGCACTTGGTCATAAATTTATCTGGTAAATAAGCAAGCTTATAGGGATATTCAAAAAAGAAATCGGGGAAGCGAAGAATATACAACTAAACTACCTATCACGAGCTCAGTTGGATCAATCCCAAACTAGATTATCAACGGACATCTCAAAAGGCTCTCGTTCTGTAAGGACTTGTTTTGTAAGGACTGGTTCTGTAAGGAAGACTCCATCCTCCTTAGGCTGATACTCCTTTCCTCGCCACATTACAATTTGTTCCTTCATGAATGTAACAAGGATGCATGGTACAAGATCCTGGTAACATTACAATTCGTTCCTTCATCAAGAAAATAGTAGGTGCGGAGTATAATTAAGGCAACACCCATTATGCAGTGATAGCATTATAGGGTAAGAGAAATGTAGTGCGTAGTTCACCTTCTTAGTAAGTCACAGAGGCGATTCTAGGATTTGATGTACGTGGGTGCATACAAATTTTTAACAATGAAAATACCAAGTTTTATGAAAAAAAAAATTGTTTAGTTAGACAAAATGTGTAGTGATATGGTCTTGCATAAAATTTGTTCAATACAAGAATTGAACCCATAACCTCTAGCTAAAAAATCGTCTTGACAACCACTAATTTATGTGCTTCTTTCCTAAACAAAATTGTAATTATTTTCGGGAAAAGTGGGTGCAGATGAACCCCCTGCACCCCCGTGAGATACGCCGCTGGTAAGTCGGCAAATAGCCCTGTCCTCTTAGTAATTATCCTATTCTTGGTTGTACTTTATGTAAAGTTCAGTCCTATCTGTAGATTTGTACTCTGTAAATTGACTTTAGATGCCCACAGACATTAGACAATTGGTTTTCAGTTGTAGTTTGCATCCTTGAGTAGCTATCCTTTCGCAAGAATCGGGTGATTTTAGGTTTTTACCAGTTTAGTATTATTGTCCACCTGTTTATCTCGCACAAGGACTTGAAGAGCACTGTCAACAAACAATGTTCTATACTTCTAGGGATTTGGATTGTGAGTTTTGGAGGGAAAGCGAGGGGAAGGAGGGAGACGACTCTTTCTTGTTTGGCTAGCAAATGGGATAAGAGGGAAATGGAGCGGGAAGGAAATAAAGGGGAGGAAAAAATGGACGCCTCCTCCAAACCCAATCAAAATTCTTCCAGCATAGGAGGAAAGCAAACTCCCTTGCTCCATTCTCCCTTCCGTTCATCACTCTCCCCTCCCTTTCCCTTCACTTTCTCTATCAAAACATACCCCTAACGAAATATCCAGTCTTACTGAGTCAGCCTCAAATGGGAGACCACCTAACCCAGATGCTTATGCATGAGATTCATTTATACACAGTATGTTTAATGGGTTAGTCTCACATGTAAGAACGTCTCTTAAATTTTTGTGGTGGAATATCATCTGCATACTTTCTTTCCTACTGTAACACGCCCTCCCATTATAATTGCCTCAGGTACATGTGGCAAAAAAAAAAATTTAAACCATCAATTAAGGAAAGAGAAATTACCCTCAGTTTGACGCCTATTTTCTTATGATCACTCTTGTCGAGACCTGTGCAGTCTATCCGAACTAGCTCCTCCACGAGGAAAGCATCTCTAACCATCGATACCAAATTGCCGTAGTATCCATTTCTGCCTATATTGCCATGTCAGGGATTAGAACAATTAGAGGAACAATTTCAACAAAACTTTGATTTCCCGTAAGTAGTCAAAAAAAAAAAAAATCAACAAAACTTCAATAGCACAGAATATTACCAAGTTTAGTCAATGCAGGTACAGCCAATCCTCGTTTTCTAATTTCCTTTGTCTCTTCGATGCTCAGACCCTCAATCGTAGTCTTAATTAACTTTGGATAGATGGGCTCACTGGGTTTCCACAACATTAATGGAATAACAGGCCTCCTCTTGGGTTTGTAATTCCTGCCTCGATACAAAACAACAAGACGCCCATGTCTGAGGATGATCTTGCCAAATGTTTTATCCTACAATAGAAGAAAAGTTCAGTGCTCCGTATTAGTTCAATAAAACAGATACCACACCAAAAACTGTTTAAGCTATGCATATAAAATTTGAATTAGTAGAGTTAACAATTTAATGTAAAAGAGAATCTGAACTGTGGATGTACGAAAGCAGTAAAAGATATGCCTTGAAAGATACATCCACATCATGAGTTATTTGAACAAAGTCGCTCTTTTATTTGACAGCCTTCTCACATCCCCGTGAGGCGTGAGTCTTGTACGAGATGGTGTCATCAACAGAAATTCAAAGGTATCCCTAATATAATTATAAAGTTAATGGTTTGGTCTGACATGTAAGGCAGTCTCATATAAGGTTTTGTCAATTCCTACATATGGTATTCCTGAGGCTTTCTATTTTCCAAATGCCTCTTAGACTAATTCTCAAGCCAACCTTTACAAGATACACAAAAAGAGACTAGAGTAGCATCAAATCTGATGATAAATACAGACCTCGAGCTGCGTGCAGACATTTTCCATGTCAATAGTTGGCACACCCATACATTTAATCCTGACCGCCTCAGCATGCTTCCAGTGATTTTGTATATCATTAAGCATGTTGTGTGTTAGGCCATCTCTCCCTGAAAGTGAGCACCGAATGTCTATAACATCAAGCAATATCTATGATCCAGCTGACTGTAACTGCTTCAGCATAGTCAATACGATAGAAAATTGAACTCCCATAAATAGTAGTCCCTCTGTCCCGGTCATTTGTTGTCCTTTTTCATTTTGGGCTGTCTCAGTCAATTGTTGTTCTTTCTATTTTAAGAATGAACTTGATGAGTAATTTGGTTATTTACACTCAATTTGTTCCACTTGTCATTTAATAATTGGCCCCCTCCATTTTCCTTGGTCTCTGTGCCAAAACCAAAGGACAACAATTGACCGAGTCGGAGGGAGTACTCCAACTATATCCGATAAAATACTCCACAGCTTGGTTTTTTGCCTGCTTTTGTAACAAGGGCACTGCCCTACAATGACCCCATTCCATAGACAACTTCACAACACAGTCTGTGGTCGGTGTATATCTACCCAATTGGCACCCCAATTTCTGTAAAGAGGCTCCAATCTCAACAGAATAAAAAGTCTAACACATACGCAAGCTCTTTCTTATGATAACAAAGACAGACTGTTACACAGTATGTTGTTATATAGCCCTGCTTCTGAACTGATCCAAACCTGAGTCAAATACGACAACATTACCACAACACCTCAAAGGCTCCCGCAAATTATGGGGTAATGGGGTCGACTGCAATAAGCCATATTAGGTAGGTTGTTCACAAATACTCACTCTGTCCCGGTCATTTGTTGTCATATTCCATTTTAAGGTGTCTCAGTCAATTGTTGTCCTTTCTATTTTAGGATTGCATTTGATGAACAATTTGATCTTTCACACCCACTTTGGTCCACTTGTCATCTTATAATTGGCCTTCTCCTATTTCTTTGTTCTTTGTACCAAAACCAAAGGACAACCATTGACCAGGACACGGAAGGAGTAACCCATGGTGAAAATTACGACGAGAATTGGATGATTCATTAAACTCAATTGCCAAAAATGAACAAACCAAAAAAAAAGACATCAAAACATAGAACACAGATTATGAGAAATTTCAGTTAGGCATTTCATCAAACAAATGGCGCGCACAAAACTAAAAATGGCGACAGAAAAAATCAAAAGTACCCAGATTAATTTGACGCTTAGTCTTGGCTCGAAGACAATTATCAACCAGTATCTTCCTCTCGGCCTCCGTCAACTCCGTTCCTTGAACATGTTCCCTCATCACCTTCCTCTTCTTCACCAACTTCTTATCCTCCTCCACCCCCACCCCCGCCAACACACCATCACCGTCCTCATCATCTCCATCGACCGACGTAACCCGGGGAGGCTTAACCGGGGCGCAAAACCCGGTCCATTCCCGATCAACCCGACCCGGTCCAAATGGAGAGTACCGTGGTTCGCGAAGCCCAATTGGTCGAGAATTGGGGTTGGATTCTGTGTAGCTGAATCGGAAGTCAAAGGGAAGGGTTGACTTTTTATTGTTTCTTCTGTTGGTGGTGGTGGGGGTGGGGGTGAGGGAGGAGGGCGGACGGTAGCGGGGCTTTTTGGTCTTTTTGTTTGTAGGGTTAGGGTTATTAGAGTTTGTAGGGTTTGGGGAGAGGGAAGGTGGGGAAGTGAAGGAGTATTTGGAGCGGAGGGTTGAGGAATTGGTGGTGTTTGCGGCGGTGGCGGTAGTGGTGGCGAGGTGGCGGATGAGGAAAGGATAGTGGAGTTTTTGGCGGGAAATGAGTGTGAGAAACATTGGGGATGATCTGATCACTGTACCGTTGGAATTTGGGTCGTTATTTGTTAATGTATGAGGAAACCCTGAATTACAGGTAATATGTTATTATTTTACAATAAAATATTATTTTTTGATAATATTTTATCATTATTTTTCACATTATTTTTAGGGTAAAAAGTAATACCTCTAATTATAACATTTTGTAGATTAGATGGTTACATTTTCTTAAAAAATGACAACNNTATTTCAGACGGGAAAACAGTCCGTTTGAAATAAGAATTTGCGTATAACGAATTAATAATGCAAAAAAGAGAATATACTCGGTATGCAAATACATATACAAAATGCATATTGCTAATGCTATACCGTCTTAGGCGTCTTTACGATAAACATTTTACTTCATAGTTCATACTGATTGAGGTGAATTTTCAAATTCTAATTGTAAACTGATTATAAATTGCATCCCGTATATTTTTAACCAGTTTACTGCATGTTCATAAAGTCATAATCGTAATGGATTTCTGGATATGTGTTAGAACGATAATTAATATCTTAAGTCAGATTTTCATCCCTATTTTAAAATCGGATCGATCAAATTTCCATAGGGCTAACACCCTTAGGCCTTAACTTAATTACCTAAGCCATTCTTGCACTAAGCCACAACCAAAATATTCTTATAAATGAAATTTTATTCCACAATAAATTGTGGATGACAACGCCGCTTTTAATCTTAACCTTAATTTAAATCCGATCCGCCCGTATCAAACTCACCCCGCGTCCTCGTGACTGACTTCACAATCAGAAAAAACGACCCGTCTCATTCCTGCGCTAGTATTAACGGTCAGCTTCGAGCATTGTAATTGTAATTTGTAAGAAGTGTGCACCATTCATGTAATCATGTGTATCATTTACGCCATTGAAACTTCAAAGAAACACCATTACAAAAATACAAATATACATTACCCTAATTAATCAAGCCCCATTTCCCCATTTCTTCCACATAAATTAATATCCCAAAATCCCAATTTTTCATGCTCACAACATTACCATATTTCAGGGTTTTCTTAAATTTATATTTCTCTCAAAGTTAATTCATATAAATTCAAAAAAGGTTAGAACTTTGATTAGCTTTTCAACTTTCTGGAGGTAAATTACTGTCCTTTTTGTAATTATTTCCAATAATTATACGATTAATGAACTTGGGTTTTTCTGATTTTTAGGTTTTTCTGATTAATTGCCAAGTTCATACATTTGCGTTGCATGGGAATAACTAATACTCCGTAATAGATAATGTTGGGTTTTGCATGTTGTAATTAAGTATGTTTCTGTGTATATGATATGAATTTGTTGATATTAGACAGAAATTAGAGAGTTAATTTGATTGATAATGGAGCCATATTCATATAGATACCCTCCACCACCAATTTCTGAGGCATACCCACCTCCAGCACCCCCAAATGGTCCGTTTTCGTATCCGTATCCAAATCCAAATCCAAATCCAAATCCATATACTCAGAATCCATATACTGCCCCATATCCATATCCACATCAAAATCCGTATCCATACCAGTCACCACCACCAGCGTACCCATATCCGCATCCATATCCATCACAACCGAACTATCCGAGTCAACCACCTAGGGCTGTGTCATATTCTGGACATGTTCCTCATGTTGGTGCAGGTGGTGCACCTGCACCAACTTTTCAGCACAGTAGTAGTTTACAGTATGATTCATCTAATTACCAATACTCGGATTCTGGTGTATATCCTTCACCAAATGCCACTCCACAACCACAACCACAACCGCCTTTCCGGAGTCATAGCTTAGGTGGTGGACTGCCCTCTAATAGTGTAGGTAATGTTGGAACGTCGGAGGCTATAATGTACCCTCCGTTGGAGGATCTAATGGCTGATTTGCGAGTCTCTAATGGTCAGCCATCTGCCCCTGCCTTGCCTTCTGCTCCTTCTGTGGCATTGGTGGGAAACTCGCCTATGCGATATGAGAGTTCAAATGGGGCAGATACGGGATTACCTCATGGTCGGACATCTATCCCTGCTTCGCCTTCTGCTTTTTCTGGGCCATTGCTGGGAAGCTCGCCTATGGCCTATGGGAGTTCGAGTGGGGAATTAGGTAACCACAGCTACTACAATAGACCATTTTCGAGAAGTCCTAGTTGGGATAGTTGTTTCTCTTGTGCGGATTCATCTAGTGGTGACGGTATGCAGCTTGTTCCGTCCCAGAAAGGGTCCATGAAGGTTTTGCTTTTACACGGAAATCTGGATATATGGGTCTATAGAGCAAAGAACCTTCCAAATATGGACTTGTTTCATAAAACTCTGGGTGACATGATTAGTAAGCTGCCTGGGAGGGTTACGAACAAGATTGAGGGACATGTAGCTCGTAAGATCACAAGTGACCCGTACGTATCTATAGCTTTATCACACGCTGTAATAGGGAGGACCTATGTGATTCCTAATGAAGAAAATCCAGAGTGGATGCAACACTTTAATTTTCCTGTGGCACATCATGCTGCCGAAGTGCACTTCTTAGTAAAGGACAGTGATGTTGTGGGGTCGCAGCTTATTGGAAGTGTATCAATTCCCGTGGAACAAATTTACTTGGGAGCAAAAGTTGAGGGCACATTTCCTATTGTGAATGGTAGTGGAAAGCAGTGTAAGCCTGGGGCTGTCTTGAGTATTTCAATCCAATTTTCACCCATCAGGAACCTAAGCATATACCACCATGGAGTTGGTGCGGGTCCCAATTATGAAGGCGTGACTGGCACATATTTTCCTCTTAGGAAAGCGGGAAGAGTAACTCTCTATCAAGATGCGCATGTCCCGGATGGTTTCCTTCCTGAGTTTAACCTTGATAGGGGAATGAAATATGTGCATGGAAAATGTTGGCAGGATATTTATGATGCTATACGCCAAGCTAAACGGCTGGTATACATTATCGGGTGGTCCGTTTGGCATAAAGTTAGACTTGTACGTAACGGTGGTAACCCTGAATCAGAGTGCAGCCTGGGAGATCTTCTTAGGTCAAAGTCAGCTGAAGGAGTGAGGGTTTTGCTTCTTGTGTGGGACGATCCTACCTCTAGAAGCATTTTGGGCTATAGAACGGTTAGTGGCGTTACTTAAAAGTTTTACATGTTCCCGTGTCTCCTATGTGGGAAGCAATATGTCTCCTATGTAGGAAGCACGGTTATTTTTGATCTTGACTTGTAAGGAAGTCTATTATCAGTTTATTGCAAACACCATTCTTGATACACGAGTGTGCATATTCTGTTGGTTCTTTCTGCTTATAGAATTTGCTTCTATTCATCATTTTCTCATCGCCCTTGATTATGCAGGATGGGATCATGGCAACTCACGATGAGGAGACCCGAAGATTCTTTAAAAACTCATCTGTTCAAGTGCTACTTTGTCCTCGCGTTGCTGGGAAAAGACATAGCTGGGTCAAGAAAACGGTAAATGCTGCCTAATTCATTTTAGATTTCATGTTATGCAGATTCCCCATTACCGTTCAGACACCTTGACGACTTTACAAGTATTAGCAAAAGAAAGAGAGGAAGTTAAAGTTAGCAATTAGGTCTACTCTTTGTCTTACTATCACTGTATCAGTTTCGAATATCTGTTTCATTTTCCTCCTCCCCCATCATAACTACACATTGTATGTTTCTTCTGTAATGTCAGTCAGTTAGGTCATAATTTCTGACATTGAAATATTTTTGGTCTTTGGTACGAAGAAGCGTGTTCATGAAATTTAAATTATGCGAATAGGAACTCTAATATCATACAGAGCATTATACAAATTCCAACTTTGCCGAGTCAGTTTTTTCTATGAGTTCCACTATACATCCTTTTTTACGTCCTGCTTAAGTGAATTTTGTGGACTCAGTTGAAGCTCCTTGTTTTTTTTCTTTCTCTCTTTTAGGAAGTCTCAACGATATATACACATCACCAAAAGACTGTGATTGTGGACGCTGATGCTGGCAACACCAGGCGAAAAATCATTGCGTTTGTCGGTGGCCTTGACTTGTGTGATGGAAGATATGATACTCCAGACCATCCTATTCTTAGATCTCTGCAAACTACACATAAAGATGATTATCACAACCCCTGTTTCCAAGTATTGCTTTCTACACCTTTCTTCAATTGTTGAAGTGTTTCTTTGTTAGCCTTACATCTTAAATGATAGCCATCAAGTTTGTTGTCACTGTAATGAATGTATGGTTTGAGGAAAGGAAATCATTCAGTGGGAGATGAGTGATGCGATGCTATGAACTTGCTGTCTCAAAATGATTTTTGGTGATGGGAGGGCTAAGAGGGTTAAATGGGAGCCAAGTTGGGCATAGTATTTTGTATGGAAAACAAATACTTGTTTCCTTTCGCATTTATTGGCTGTGTTTGACGATTAGGCAAATATATAAATGTAACAAAAAGGAGTTCTAGTTATTGTATAGTTTTAGAAGGTGCCGCGGTCAACTTTAAAATCATTTGATCATTATAGTCAAATGACGTCTACAAAATGGAATGAATAGAGTAAGAGAACTTGTAGTAGATAGATGCAACAACAACATGCACATTGTCTCAATGGCTCCCTCCTATGCTAAGGAAGGCAGGGTGTACATAACCTTGGCCTTGCGTCAATACTAGTCTAGGTTTTCTCAGATGACTCATAAATCATAATGAATATTGAACTGCATTGACCAACTTCTACATCACAATATAAGAAGAGCCCTTTTGCTTTTATTCCATCACATCCTATCGTTTTGCCTTGATGAGATGGAGGCACTGGGTTAATGTTGTTGAGATGGAGGGAGTTGTAAATAGGATGCAAAGGAAAATTGGTAATGTGATCTGTTTAAGTCATTTGTTTGTTTTCATCTGAAAGTCGTGGAGTTTTGCAACTGTAAGCTCAACGAGCGCCCCTTTTCTGGTACCCATTGTAAGATAATCCTGCATACTTCAAAAGAATCACCTTCGAATGCCTATATGCCAGTCACATCTTCTATTTTTGTTTGAACTTTATGACGTTTCTCTACTTACTAAATGGAAGCTCTTCAACAGGGCTCTACTGCAGGCTGCCCAAGAGAACCGTGGCATGATCTGCATTGTAAAATAGACGGCCCTGCAGCATATGATGTTCTTACTAACTTCAAGGACCGCTGGTTAAAGGCATCAAAACCGCATGGGATCAAGAAGTTGAAAATGTCGTACGATGATTCTTTATTAAGAATCGAACGCTTGCCTGAAATAATTCAGATAGATGAAGTTTCAAGCCTTACTGAAGACGATCCTGAATCCTGGCATGTGCAGGTAGCTCTGAATTTCATTTTCTTGTATGTGTGTCATGCTTGTATCTAAGATACTAAGGAGAACTTAACTCTTCCCAACAGGTTTTCCGGTCGATCGATTCCAATTCTACGGTAGGATTTCCGAGTCCAAAGGAAGCTACCAGCAGGGTGGGTGGAAATTTCTTACCAACTTCTCTTTCAAACCTACTTTTGTTTCTTTTTTTTTTTGCCTTTATTTGAAATGCCTCTAATGCCACTTATAGTTTATTGGATTAATTTGCAGAATTTGGTCTGTGGGAAAAATGTGCTGATTGACATGAGCATACATACAGCATATGTCCAGGCTATTCGATCTGCCCAGCACTACATTTATATTGAGAATCAGTATTTCATAGGTTCTTCATACAATTGGGATGCCCACAGAGACTTAGGTGAGAGGTTGTCGTAAAAAAGCTTGCAAGACTGTTTGGTGTGGTTGTGTCTTGCTACTTGCTATGCTCTGAACTATTTCTGCCTATTTACTTTCTTAGAATATTTTGTGAAATGACCTCTGAGGTTTCAGCTTAGCTGGTTCCATGGGACCATGATGGGACCATCTGTACTCCTATCTCAGAATCTCTATTGGTTTTATTATAATCCTATGATGTTGCGGTGCGATCTAAAATCTTAAAATCTGAGGCACATCTGCAGCACACTTTTAAGTTTTACTTCTCTCTGGATATGTTTGTATATGTTTTTACTGTGACTAGACCTTTCCGAAACAGTATGACTGCTGGCCTTAGAGGTTGCTTTACATGAACCTTGATAATTTCCCTTTTGTGTATCTTAATTACTATTTCTCGTATGATAAATCAGCTCCTTTTACTGAAGTATATTGTTGGGTACAGGAGCGAACAATTTGATTCCCATGGAAATTGCTCTCAAGATTGCTGAAAAGATCCGAGCTCATGAGAGATTTGCTGCATATATTGTTATCCCGATGTGGCCAGAGGGTGTCCCTAATGGTGCTGCCACTCAACGGATTCTCTATTGGCAGGTTAATTATATTAGATTTGGTATAGCTAACAAAATCCGCTTTGAGTTTGCTTTGAAAATTCTCTCTTCCAGGAAGTGGCGTTTGTTTAAATGAATGTAAATCCAGTTTTGAAACTGTGTGATTTACATGGTTCAAACATTGATGAGATCTTATGTCATACGGAGTATTTCTGGAAAACTATGCTTGCTTACTGGCCCTATCGCAGGCGAACTAAGAAAAATTTATAACTGATTATTATACGAAATTACAGATTTCAATTTTTAACACCAAAGTTGGGCAAAATGATCATTTTTTTTTAAGGTGGCTCCAGGCTCGGGACCTCTGTACTATTAACAAAAAAAAAAATATGCACACTTTCACATGACCGTCTTCTATTAATAAACTGTGGCCTGAAGTTTCGACGTACCATTGCAGAACAAAACCATGCAAATGATGTATGAAACCATCTTTAAGGCTCTAGTAGAGGTGGGGCTTGAGGAAGCTTATACACCACAAGATTACTTGAACTTCTTTTGCCTCGGCAACCGTGAAGGTCCAGATGGAAGTCCCGGTCTCGTAGGTCCTCACCAGCCAAATAGCCCTCAGGTTCAAACTCATTCTGTATTTAAGTTATTCCCTTGTTATCCCATTTGTGTTGTCCTCATTTGACTTTTGTGGTTGAACGATGTAAACTTTGACCCATATTTCTTCAACATATACAATAACTGCAAGTCTGCAATGTTTTAAAATGATAGTATAAAGTTACTCCGTAGTTATGAGTCGGATCACTTTGATCTGATTTCTTACCTTATCATTTGCAATGCTGGAATTGTATCCTTTAGGCTTTATCTCAAAAGAGTCGAAGATTCATGATTTATGTCCACTCTAAAGGCATGATAGTGGATGATGAGTATGTGATATTGGGTTCTGCAAACATCAACCAGCGATCAATGGAGGGAACAAGAGACACCGAGATTGCAATGGGAGCCTATCAGCCTCATCATACATGGGCGAGAAAGTCAGCGCATCCATTCGGCCAGGTATTTAACCATTGATATTAAACTCCCTTACCACATATATACAATCCGGAAATCATTAAGGCCTTCTAATGACTAATGAGACTCTTGCCTAGACTTTATCTACATATAGGGTTCAGACTAAGTAATAAAGTCCTGTTCTAGTTGCTCGGACTTTTCAGTCTTCACTGTTTCCTTGTGTACCAACGTGTGACGTTGGACACTCATACACCCGGGCATGGCGTAAACTGTACTGCTGTAGACATTGATTTAAGCCACAAAAAAAAAAAACATGAATTTTTTTGAGCACTGATTATAGTTTTCGAGTAACACCTACCTTCGTTACCTAGGTGTCGTGTTACTTTGACAGTTCATTGTTTGTGTGTCGTGTCCGACCCTTCCACATTCCGACACGACACAACACTGCATTTTCAGCAAAAAAAATATATGGATCTTTCAACTAATGTGTCCCTCTTTCCAACACCGTGTCAAAACTGATGCTTGATCAAGAAAGCACGGGTCTCCAAGACTCCAACTACAGCGTGGCAAAGGACATTCTGTTGGGATATTTACTCTTTTTCCTCGAAAACTCCCAACTATTAAAGTTTATAACTTCTGGACCTTAGAATATTTTTTTTATTATTCGGAAACCCTAAAATTCTGCAAAGCATGCTTTTAATGATCTAATAATTTGATAATGCTATTCAGATATACGGTTATAGGATGTCCCTTTGGGCAGAGCACCTTGGCCTTCTCGAGGACTGCTTCACTGAGCCCGAAACAGTGGAGTGTGTAAGGAAAGTAAGAACAATAGGGGAGATGAATTGGAAACAATTTGCAGCCGAAGATCCAAGAGAAATGACGAGTCACCTTCTAAAGTACCCGGTTGATGTCGATAGAAGGGGGAAGGTGAGACCCCTTCCTGGTTGTGAAAACTTTCCTGATCTTGGTGGAATTATTTGTGGTTCATTCCGCGCAATCCAAGAGAATCTTACCATCTGACTCAACTTATCCCAGCAATGTAGCAAATTTTGTGGAAGATGCAAAGTTAGCCAATATAATATATGCCAGAGAGTACAGATTTTGTAGTTTTTTTATTTTATTTTATTATTA
>LHUT01004307.1:0-14294 GCA_001412135.1 Silene latifolia subsp. alba
TCAGACGATGTTTTATAGCTTTGATAGTTTTAGCAGTAGACCGTCCGAGAACCTTGTATTTCAGTTTCACAGTTTCGGTTTTGATCATGTAATCACTTTAAGTTATATTGTTATTAAAATTATGTTTCTTCATTGTCATTTGATTATCATTACCTCGGGTAACCGAGATGGTAGCACTTCCATGCCTTAAGTGGTCCTGGTAAGGCACTTGGAGTATTGGGGTGTTACAAGGAGAGATAATTATTAAACCTAAAACACGAATTTAAGCTAAAAAGCCTGTGTCCAACAACTAGTTACTCGATCGAGCCCTTTGGAAATGCTCGATCAAACAAAATCCAACAAAAACAACTCGATCGAGTATCTCTTATAAAGCACCCCGCGATCGAACACACAAAGTATTCGATCAAGTCTTCTTATCCTCCAAAAACGTTCGATCGAGGACTATAGTCAGCAAAACACCTCGATCGAAGATTCCCCACTGCAGCAGCTCGCGTTCTTTACTTGGTTAGCTTCCAACTCCTTCACGCATCCCAAGACAGTAGCATTTCCGCTCCAAATCCACTCATCCTCTAAATTCAAGCTAAAAGGACAGATCCAGGCTAAATTCCGCAACTTTCATGTCCTCTCGGTTATCAAAGATTACTTTGTTGCGGTGTTCCCACAAAGCCCAACATCCCACCATGAACAACGCTTGTTCTCTCACTCCTCCTACCTCCCTCTCGTCTTCACCAAGCCCAATGCCCTTCCAAACCTGTCTAGCTATAGAACAATCACGGAACAAATGGACACTCGTCTCATCATACAAATTACAAAGAGAACAAAAAGTGGACTCACCTCGAACTCGAGAAGCAATGTTCGCTCGTGTCGCCAGAGCCTCGCTGCACAGCTGCCAGAAGAAGAGTTTCACTCAGGGCCAAAGCGGGACTTTCCAGAGCCTATTCCATAACCACTTCTCCCTTTCCCAATTCGACGATCCTCTCATCTCCAAAACCGTCTTCTCCCCCGCAAAACGACGATAAGCCGACCTCACCGAGTAAACCCCATCTCTCTTCGCCACCCAAAACCAAACATTATCAGGACAATTTCTACTAATCCTTATATTCTTGACTCGGTCGCATTCAAAGGGCAGTAAAATCGATGCAAGGAACCCGTCCTTCCAGTCGCTCCCGTCCTCTTCCATAAGCTCAGTTACAACCATATTTTCAAGACCCGGAACCTTTGGTGAAAGAATCCGCCCCGTCTATGTCTCAGGTAGCCAAGCATCAGACCATACACGAGTTGTCAGACCATTTCTAATCCTCTTACGCCACCCTGTACACAAAGCATCTCTAGCCTCCACAATTCCCCGCCACGTGTAACTAAGGTTATTCCCGATGCTAACCGTCATAATATCATCAACTAGGTAATACTTAGCCCGCATAATTCGAGCCCAAAGGCTCTCCGGCTCAGTCAACAACCGCCATACTTGTTTCCCTAAGAGGGCCATATTGAACATGTTGAAATCACGGAACCCCATACCTCCAAAGCTCTTCGACTTGTACAGCCCTTTCCAAGACACCCAGCTTATCCCCTTCTTCCCTTCCTCATGGCCCCACCAAAACCGATATATCATCGATCTAAGCTCATCACAAAAATTAACGGGAATTTTAAAAATGCTCATAACATAGGTAGAGAGTGAATTGGCTACCACCTTTATAAGAACCTCCTTACCCGCCCTAGCTAGACAAGATTTTCCCGCGCCAACCATTAAGTCTTTTGCTTAGCTTTTCTCTCAAAATATCTGTGAGTGTCCTTTTTTACCGTCCTATAACCGTAGGAAGGCCCAAGTACCTAGCCTGTTCTTCCACTTCCATGATACCCAACCTTGTAGATAGATTGTTCAATTTTTGTATCGGCACTCCCTTATTAAATGACACCGGTCTTATCCAAGCTGACCAGCTGCCCCGAGGCTGCCTCGTACCTACGAAGAATTTTCGTGACCACCTCGGCTTCCTCCATAGTTGCTCTCATGAAAAATATACTATCATCCGCAAAAAGAAGGTGTGATATAAGAAGGACCCGACTAGCAATCCGGACCCCGTGTAAACTATTCACCTCCACCGCCCGTCGCATCAAACTATATAAAACTTCGGCACAGAGTATAAATAAATAAGGTGAGAGGGTCACCTTGTCTCAGTCCGCGAGATGGTCTATCCATCCTCTATCAAAACCCATCGTGATAAGAACCTTCTCCAAAAACGTCCATTCAACTCTATCGTATGCCTTAGCCATATCTAACTTCACTGCCATAAACCCTTCCAAACACTCATTTTTAATCAAGAGCATACTAATGGAAAATATTAGGATAAATTTCAAATAACCACTATGTATGTGCGTATTTTTACAAATAACCACTACATATTTCGTTTTTACAAAACCCCTAAACTTCAATGTATATTCCCCAATCATCACCGTATTTTTACCCCGAGAATCGTTTTTCTTATTTTCCGTCTTGTTAAGTGACGATTTACGCTAAATACCAAGATTGCCCTCATTTAATTACACAAACACAATCTAACCCAAATACTCCCAACATTTTCCCAATTCAATCGATTTCCCCAAATTCCCAAACTTTTCCAAACCCTAAAATCCCAAATCCCTAAATTCTTTATCCGCAATTCAATCAATCAATTGGGTTCATCTGATAATTGGGTTCAACCATTTCATCAAGAACTTGGAGTGCATCATCCAACCGGCGATTTCTCACCAACCCATCAATCACCACATTACAAACATGCACATTCCTCATCTGGGGTTCCACTTCAGCATAAATCATCGTCAATTTATGAAACATTCCTCCTCGACTCAAACACCTCATTACATTAGTCACAGAATTCACACTCAAACAAACTCTCCACTCCTTAACCTCCTTATAAACCTCTAAAACCTTGTTATCGTTACCGAGTTCGCAACTGACAACCTGGAAAAGAAAAGCTTGGAATGCAAAAGATAACGACTTTTTATCTGGGTTTTCGGCATTGATCGAAAATGTTCAACAAAATCAAATCCAATTCAATAAGAATCCAAACTACGTACAATTTGAAGGAAATTATCAGACGAAAGAGCAAATTGCTTGAGATAAACCCAATTGATTGATTGAATTGGAGGATTTGGGATTTTAGGGTTTGGAAAAAAAAATGGGAATTTAGGGAAGGGTAGATTGTGTTTGTGTAATTAAATTGGGGCAATCTTGGTATTTACCGTAAATCGTCACTTAACAAGACTGAAAATAAGAAAAACGAAGCTCAGAGTAAAATATACGGTGGTAATTGGGGAATATACATTGAACTTTGGGGGTTATATGACGCAAATATGTGGTGGTAATTTATAAAAATAGGCAAATACGTGGTGGTTATTTGTAATTTTTATGCAAAAAGTACTGTAATAATTAAAATCCGTACTGCGAAAATAAATTTCGTTTATATTTCATGATGCATAATTAAAAAAGAAAAAAGAAAAAAGGAAAAAACTATGGACAAGGGATGAATTGAAATGCAAGTAAGAGATGGTTTATTGGTTTAAACTTTAGAGGCCACAGCCCATTTTGAGTCCATTGGACCGCAAATAATTGTCCTAGGTGGAGCAAAACCATCAAATCAAACCACTAAAACCGAAGATAATTTTGATACGTCGTATTATCAAAAAGAGGAAAGAAAAAAAAAAAGAAAAAATCAAAGATATTTTTTACCATCCACACAAAATATCCTAACAACTCACATCACAAGATCCATGATCACCTTAACCATGGTTAACTCAACCAACCACGATACCACCACGACGTCGTATACCTCCTTCCCTCGTATCAAACCCTAAATTCTCCCTCCTATATATACCATCACATCCTGCCCTTTATTTTTCACAGCTCTCTCTTCTCTCCTTTTTTTTTTCAATCAAAAACCCTAATTTTCCTAATTTCATCAACAATGGGGGATGTTGAGTACAGATGCTTCGTCGGCGGTCTTGCATGGGCCACCAATGAAGAATCCTTGGGTAACGCCTTCACCAAATTCGGCAGTGTCACTGAAGCTAAGGTCCGTTTCGATATCGATATCAAATACTCTGTCATCTTATTCATTTATTACTTGATTTTATTCTGTTCTGTTATTTATTTGTGTAAAACTGTTTTACGAGAGACTAATTGAGTTGTAATTTATGTTGTTCAGATCATCAACGATCGTGAGACAGGAAGATCAAGAGGATTTGGATTCGTCACCTTCGAAACTGAAGACGCAATGAATTCTGCGATCGAGGCGATGAACGGACAAGATCTCGACGGACGTCAGATCACCGTCAACCAAGCACAATCACGTGGATCTGGCGGCGGCGGTGGCGGACGCGGCGGAGGTGGCGGTGGATACGGTGGAGGTGGTAACCGTGGATACGGAGGTGGAGGTGGTGGATACGGTGGAGGAGGTGACCGTTACGGAGGAGGTGGTGGCGGTGGATATGGTGGTCGCCGTGAAGGTGGCGGTGGAGGATACGGAAGTGGTGGTGGTGGTTACTCACGTGGAGGTAACTCCGACGGTAACTGGAGGAATTAAGATCTGAAGGGTTAATTGTTTTACTGTTAAAGTTGTCTGTGCTCGGGTTTTGGGCTTGTGCTATTCGGGTCATTACCGAAACTATGTTACTGCTTTTGGGTCACTGTTACTGTCCTTTTGTTACTGTTACTGTTCTTTGGGTTCTAGTTACTGGTTCTGTTCTTTTGGTCTTTCTGTTACTGTTACCGTGTTACTGTCCTAGAATTTTGATCGAATGGGTTAAAAAGTATTGCGAGGAGGTCATTGTTACTGTTAATTTGTAACTATGATTTATTAACGATGGTTACAACCCTGAGAATTAATGAAAAGGATACTGGTTTCTGTTATCTCTGCTGCTTTTTTTCAATGTTGCATTGTTATTACTCTCTCGCTTCCGGTCTTATTCCCGGTAAACAAATGAACAAGAAAGATTGTTTGCTAATTCAGCATTGTATTGCCATATTATATTAATTTATGATTACGTCTCGGAATGTCACTGTTCTTGCTCTTGTTCTATTCATTACGATCCTTACTCTTCGTTCTAATAGTAATCAATACTTGCCATTATTAGGAATACTACGATTTTATTTTTTGAAACTGATTAGATTTACAGCAAGTCTATATCCGTCTATAGCAAAAGACGGTCAAATACCCTTAAAGTGGTTACATTTTTGGACCCCACCACG
Source organism: Silene latifolia subsp. alba (assembly GCA_001412135.1). Taxonomy (NCBI): domain Eukaryota; kingdom Viridiplantae; phylum Streptophyta; class Magnoliopsida; order Caryophyllales; family Caryophyllaceae; genus Silene; species Silene latifolia. Next base: position 5,246 of record LHUT01004307.1, read on the forward strand.
CAAGTTGTTCGTCTTTAATTATAGACGGATAGTTGCCGTCTTTAATGAGATTTTGTGTTAGATTTATGTTCGTAGGCCGCAGCTGATACAAATCTCGAATAACTTCTCTTGAAATTCGACTTCGCTGAACGAATGTCGTTTTCTACCCACAATGGCACAAAACATATATTTAGGGGTGATTTTGATGTAATCCAAGCTTGTATAACATTCCGCAGTGCGCGGACACTCTTAAATCAGACGGTTTTCTGATGCGTCCTTGTTCTTATGAATGCACGATTTTTAACATAAATTTAGTGGTGGACCTCAAATATCAACATGCTGTCATTTTGTGTACATTTTCTTCACAAATTGGGTAATTGCTGGGAAGATTAGACGAATAAATGTCCACATGATCGACACGGTTCTCTGATTCGTCCCCGTTCTTACGAATGCACGACCTTTAACATAAATTTAGTGGCGGACTTCAGCATGTCGTCATTTTGTGTACATTATATTCTTCATAAAATTGGGCAATTGCTGGGAAGATGAGAGTTGAGACGAATAAATGTTCAAATAATCTTAACCGGAAACATCAGTATCCAATATTCCGAGTACACTAGACGTTAATCAGAATAAAAATCTAATTACAATCAATCAATTACAGAAGTCAAGGAAAGAAAGTGCAAAAATTTACAAAAATTCCAAGGTGACAGTAACCAGTGATTGACAGAATGCTATGAAATATGCCTTGCCATGATTTTATTCTGGTTCTGCAACCACATTTGCTGTTGTTGTTCCAACGCAGGCCCAGCTGCAAAAGATCTGAATGGATCATTCTCAAAACACAAGCTAAATTGTCGGTTTTGATGTTCCATGTCTACACTATTTGCCCGAAATGTCGGGGCTGATTGGAGCTTTGGACCTGAAGATCGGAATGGATCATTCTCAAAACCCAAACTCAAATGCCTGTCTTGATGATCCATGTCTACACTATTTGCCCGAAATGTTGGGGCTGATTGGAGCTTGGGAACCGAGGAGAAGTCCTCATTGCTAGGCTGATTAAATATAACAAGAGCGTTCATGTCATTTGAAATTCCGTCCAATGCTGGACCGAAACTGTCACTCCCAAAGCTAGAATGATCAGGTTTTGGTGCACCAGGATTTCCAAAATTAGCAAACAAATCAATTTGTAAACTTTGGTGACTCTTACTGTTACTGATACCATTGGTAAGGACTTCAGCTTGGAAAGTTGGCTTTGGAGTGTTAAAGCTGCTCTTTTCATAGCCAAAATCGTCTCCAAAGTCGGCCTTAAAACCCAAGTCACTCGGAAATTTATCTGTAAACTGGTTCGAGCCATTAACGCTAGTATTGCCAAATTCAGCTTGAAAGGTAGGTGAGGTGGTAAGTGTGGTAGTACTACTTCCTGGTGCAGGGCCGAAATCAGCAACAAAGCTGCTCTTTCCACTGTCAAAACCGTCTCCAAAGTCATCCTTAAATGTAGTTGGCAAGGAACTAACACGACCAAAGCCCAAATTAGGCGGAAAACTACCCGAAAATTGATCCAAGCCACTCATGCTAGTATTACCAGGCTTAGCTTGAAAGGTAGGTGAGGTGGTAAGTGTGGTAGTACTACTTCCTGGTGCAGGGCCGAAATCAGCAACGAAGCTGCTCTTTCCACTGTCAAAATCGTCTCCAAAGTCATCCTTAAACGTAGTTGGTAAGGAACTAACGCGACCAAAACCCAAATTAGACGGAAAACTACCCGAAAACCCAAGTTGAGCTTGAAAGGTTGGTGAGGTGGTAAGTGTAGTACTACTTCCTGTTCCAACACCTGAACCAGCAACAAAGCTGCTCTTTCCGCTGTCAAAATCAGCTCCAAAGTCATCCTTAAACGTAGTTGGTAAGGAACTAACGCGACCAAAACCCATATTAGTTGGAAAATTATCCAAGCCAGTCATGCTAGCATGACCATGCTCAGCTCGAAAGGTAGGCGACATGGCAACAGCTAAATCAGAAACAAAGCTGTTTTTTTCACTGCCAAAATCAGCTCCAAAGTCATCCTTAAATACGGTTGGCAAGGAACTAACCCGACCAATACCCAAATTAGTCGGAAAACTACTCGAGAAATGATCCAAGCTAGTCATGCTAGTATTACCATGATCAGCTTGAAAGGTAGGTGAGATGGTAAGCTTAGTAGTAAAGCTTCTCTTTTCACTGCCAAATTCATCTGCAAAGTCATCCTTAAACACGGTTGGAAAGGAACTAACGCGACCAAAACCCAAATTAGTCGAAAAACCACTCGAGAAATTATCAACCCCATTCATGCTTGAATTACAAAATTCAGCTTGAAAAGTAGGTGCGATAGTAGTGGTCGTAGTAGTAATACTAGTCTGTAAGCCAAAGGCTAAATCACCCTCGGTGAAATTAGCATCAAAGCCGGTAGAATGAGCTCCACTAACCCCATTCAAATCAGCAATTGTATCCGCTAAAAATGGATTAAAGTAACTGTTCTCTGCCGGTATTGGCGAGGTTAAGGCAGGACTGTTCGGTTGAGATGAAGTTTGGTTTGAAGTTTCAAATAAAACCAACTCCCAACCAGCTTTATTGTCCGACTCAATACCCGGCCCTTGCCCTGTGAGTTGTGATTCGGGTGGTGGCGATGGACTGTCTAAAGACAACAGATCCAAAACCGAGCTAATCTCCCTGTGAGAAGTCGGTTCTGATCTTACAGAAAAACTATCATTTCCACTGAAATATTCTTCAGATTGAGGTGTGTTCTCCCTACCGGGATCTGAATACCTATCTGGGCTAAACCCGGGGTCCACACCTATAAGGTCTTCCAACGACGTGCAGTGGGACCCACCAAACTCTGAAAGGGACCTATCCGAGGGTCTCACAGACCCGGATTCAGAGTCTTTGGGGCTAAGTGGGGGTAAACTAGTACTAATCCCAGGAGTTCTACCATTTGTACCAGGAAAAGAGGATTGATCCTTGAGAAACTCTTGGAGGGTATCGACTAATTCCTCGGATATTTTTTGGACACTAGGGTACTCTGATGTTCTCCCAACACCAATGCTCTTACACACGTCGTAAAATGAGCAAAGTTCCTCAAACTGCTTTGTGGCTTTTACACAAGTTTGGAAAGCACTTACACAATTGTTGTATTGTAAATGGAAAAAACTGTCTAGCAGTAATGCTAGACCATCTGAGATGTCGCGGTATAGCTCAAATGTCTCTTGGACTATGGTGTGCAGGCATGTTTGCACCAGACTGTTTGTCTTGGCCGCGCCTGTTGGTCTCGTGGCTATAGCTCGGTCTAGTAGTCTCTGCCAATGCGATATCCTGTCAAACATGGATCGTAACAGTATAAGATTTTATTAAGCATATAAATTTAAAAAAAGATACGTATATCAGCTAGGTCAACTGGTAAAATCTGTAGGCTTCATGAATGGAAAAGTCGCGATAATACACACACTGCATGAATCATGCCAATTCAAGACTTGAACGAATATGTCGTAACAGCAGGTCTTGCTTAAGACGGTTTAAGTTAAGACCTCTCACAATCTCCTTTTCATTTTAACATTATTTAAATCAAGTGTGAGTACGTCTTAAACTTAAGATCGTCTGAAAAAAGAATTTGTGATGTCGTAATGATACAAGGAAAAATTATAAGTACTAAATTTATTAAGCATTTGTTGAAAGGATACCTGTCTAAGAGTACACTAGGCTTCATGTCGCGAACAATAGGCACATTTTTCCGAGGAAAACCCCTTGTTTTTCCAAAATGATGATGAGAGGTACGACGTTGAAGCTTACCAGTAAGAAAGCAATCAAGGCGCTCATCAAGGTACAAAGCGAAAGTCCTAACAAAAGCCGTGAAATCCCACGGACAAGACCTAGTCGAATCATCACGAAATCCCGAGAGATTAAGGATCTTATACCCACGCTTCATCGCGTGAAGAACTTCCTTAGGGAAATGTGGGTCCCCATCTTGGAAAATACGGAGTACAAGTACGAGTGACTTTACTGCCACGACCCAATTTCTAGTCCTCCCTATACGACGTCCTATAGCTCTAGCACATGACCCCGCATATGCCCTATTTGAGGACACGTACTGTAGGACCTCTGTCACGTGACGCTCATCGACCGGTACCTCCTCATGTTTTGTAGCCTTGAGGATTGCCACCTCAAGATTCGATGCACTCGACCCTCCTACCTTTGCTAGGCTTATACTCGTTTGATCTTTCACTGCCGCGATTGCCTTCTGTAACTTGCTTGGCATTGTGCTAATCTTCGAAATTGTCACAAATTGTTAGAATGTCAAGAAAAATGAAAACATAATATTGAAAATTTTCGATATCAAGAAAATATAATATCGAAAATCTTGAATCGAGGAGAAATTTTTGAAAAATGATTGTTTGATTTTTGAGAAATTCGGTTCGGAAAAAATGGATGGTGAGAAAATAATTTGATGTTCATTGAATTTAGTCATTGACTTATTTCTATTAGGTATAAACGTGACAACGACTTTCTGAAAACAGAGGAAATTGTTGACGTGTTCGTTAAATTAGTTATTATGCTGTGCTACTATTGGTGCCAGCGTGTAATTTTGGAATTTTCCGACGTGGAAGCCGGAGTATTTTTTGGTTATTTTATTAGGGTGTGGAGCACCACTTGGAAATTATATGTCAAAAAATTAGGAATTTGGATTATATAGTCATATGTGGACTTTGGACTGGTACTAACCTAGCTGTCTCAATGGATTCTTGATCTACCATAGACGTGGGAAAGACCTATTACCCGATTATATTACCATTAGACTATTAGTACAAATTATCGTATGAGACAAATATAATCGTCTTATACAATAAAATGGGTTAAATAGATCGATGAGAAAAAAACAGGTTATTTAGGGAATGACAAACTCTTGCCTCATCTACCTATATGTAATAGTATTTGAGCAATTTCACCCACCTCCCCCCTTGGGTATCAAAAACTCATACCTCATGAGTTTGAGGTATGGTCGTATGAGTATGAAACCCCTATTTTTGCCAAACAAACACCTAGTTATGGGTTTGGCTCATTCCAAACCCATATCTCATACTTTTATGAGTTGAAACAAACACCCAAGGATTGAGTTTACATAATTGTTAAATAGAAGTGTCATCCAATTAATAATCTTGAAAATAAATATACTCTATATACACCTTAATTGATTAAGAAAATACATCACGTCTCAATCCTCTATTTATCCCTGATTAAGTACACCCAACAAAAAACTTTAAATAAGAGTAAACAAATGATTAAAATGAAAACTAATAGAAATGTTCATACAATTCTATGTAAGATGAATTTGCTTGGTAGAAAAAAAAAAAAAATTACAAAAGGCGGATGGAAAAATCGAATATCGTAAGTTTACACGGTTAAAGATACAAATATGACTAGTGTTCAGAGACTCGAACTCAAGTTAATATCATCGAACTCAAGTTAATATCATCCTGCATAACTTTATCCGTTAAATTAGCTGACGTAGGAGGCCAAAAATCGTAAAATTTTTTTGAGGGAGAAAAAACCGCCAAAAGTTTAAACATTTTGAGTAATGGCAATTGGCAAACAATCAAGTCAACCACCTCGAAAATAAACTCGATCAAATCAAATTTCTGATCCGTCTCTCTCCTCCATGATCTTCAATCTCTCTATCAATGATCTCCGCTCTGTAGCTTACTATGGTAAAAATTTATGCAATGCTGTTATTATCATATGCTTTCAAGTTAATTTGTTTATTTACGATGATCGTAATAATTTAATTACGCGCTCATACCCTAACCCTAATTTCTTCCAATTTTACAGATCTTCTCAATTTCTCGACCTTCATTAAGTCGATTTCTGGTGATTACAATCAAGGAAGTTGGAATTTCTGCGACGTAATTCGAATAAAGGATTTTGAATTTCCGATGTTTTCGTCGATTTTGGGTGAAAATTATCTTCAATTCCGGTTAGCTGACTTATCAACTTTGATTTTCATTTTTATTAAAAAATCGAACACAATTTGTTTAAGATTTGCTCATAATTCTGAATTAATAAATGTTTGTTTATGTTCGCATTTTCATGTGTAAAAAAAAATAGAGAATATTAGTCATAAAACGACTCCACTGGGGATCGAACCCAGAATCTCTGGTTTCGTAGACCAGCGCCTTATCCATTGGGCCATGGAGTCCTGGTTGTTGTCTTTTTGTTGGTAAATAGTTTTATCTGGCTCGGTCAAATCAATAATATGTTTGTTATATTTTTTTTTTTGGGAGAGATTTTTTAATTACCATTGTACAAATGATTGAGACGGAGGGAATATTTGAGATATGACAATGGTTGGCGTCTTGGCGATATTTCTGACATTGTTACACTTCTCGGTGTACCTTGATGTGATGGAAGTGTTCATGGAACCTTTGGTTGCTTGGAGTTTTGCAGTTATTTTGAGTCAAATTTGACATTCGGTTCTTGGACATGTATGGATTTATGCATACTTAGTCTTAGCATTTGGTGAAATACTAAACATTATTTGAAATATTGCGTTTGAGACGACATGTATGTGAACTTGTGTTGGTTATACATAGCTGAGTCCAAGCCATATAGATTGAAACTATGATCAGTTCAATTAGTATTTTCAAAATAAAATAAAAAGTAGGAGAAAAACATTCTGAAGTGATAACAATGATGTATCTTTATTGGGCTGATTATTTGGTTTATGGATAAATAATTGTAGGCCGATGGTGTAGGAACAGCCGAACAGGTTATTAGTCTGGACCACAGATTCCCATTTATCATAGATAGCTAGATATGGAGTACATATGTGAGAATGATATTAGATGTTTATTGTATCGCTCTCTATCAATGAAGACTCGCTTAGATATATAAACAAAATCTTTCCAACTACTACCATCTTGCTTAAATGGAGAGCCAGTGCTCGTCATCCACTTATATGTTTGTGCCTGCTGAATCCTTTGGAGCTTCCAAATCAGGACAGAAAAGGAAATAAAATGATCATCGTGATCTACATGATGTTTTGGGTTCTTTAGCGAGAAGTTAGATATTATTAACAGTGTTGCGTTTTCTTCTTTCATTGGATAAATGATGATTTACCTATCTGTAGCGTTGAGCTTGAGACATGAAGATCTTTTGTTCCCTTCAAATATTCAAAGCACCCACTCTCAAAGACAACTTTTTTGGGGAATCAATGTATAGATGCTTAACAAGACTTGGAAATTCTAGAGGTTAAAAACCATTGTAAGACGGAACCAAATATTCGAAGTACTAATTCAAAAGCAGATATGCTCAACATGGTATCAACTTGGAGATGCTTGAATTGCCTGACAATTGATGTTAATTAAGATTATTGTTCCTTATTTAGAATCTTTAGATGGGATTCTCATATACTTGGTGTAAAAAGGATGATTCCCAGGTTAATACATTTTGAGATTTTTTAGCAAGTTTGAAGGGAGATGTGAATATGTCTTGTTTTGGCCAATAAATCCGTTGATGCTCAACAACTGAGCTGCGCATCTGTAGAGAACTAGAATTTCATATTGGTGGTTAATTTGCTATCCACAAAGGTATGTCCACTGAATGGTCATAGAACGAACCTTGTTCATGTCTGTCTTTTGGCTTAGAGCGTGGAGTTTTCGACTTTCTGTAGTTCAGTCTGCATCTAGCTAACCCTCTCTTTCTTTGGATTCGATAATCCATAGACGTTAAACGCAAACAAGGACTTCCACAAAGACAACATTACCCCCATTATTGTCTCAAAGGTCCCTAACTCTGATGACATTAGGTGTTTGGTATTCGCAACATCACCATCATGTTGAAATATAAGGGCTTCTTTGTTTAGAAATTTTCTACTATCAAGTTTCCTCTCTAATGATTTAATAGATGTTGCATATAGGCCTCCGCAACCATTGACCTTTCCAAAATGGTAGCTAGCGTACGTTTTTTCTAGAATCCTACTCTGTTGTTATAAAAGGCTTTGTTTACATTAGTTTCATGCTTCTTTCTTCTTTTTTTTTTTTTTCAAATTCGACGCAAGCGCGTCCATTTTAGTGTGCTGTGAACTGTTCAATCTTCACAGTGCATTTAGAACTAATGCAGCCGGTTTGCCTTTTTATCTAGAACTAAAATGGCCGGCTATGTTTTGTGCTTTCATAGTTTGTTTTATTCCATTCTGCTGTGTGAATGCCAAATAGAACTATAAGATGCATTGCTCATCGAACTACCCTATGCAAATGAACTTAATCCTTGCTTCCATTTTTTAGTATCTCTTCTGCAGGACTGTTAGGACTAAAATGTGCAATTTCTTGTTTTCACGATTGAAAAACTTGTTTTTTGTGAAGGAGCTTGAGATTGTTTACGGCTTCTTAAGGCTAATATTGAATTGATTAAAAGTTCCAGACTGTGAGTTTTAATATGTGGTGTTTTTCAATTACAGGACGGCAAAGGATTCCAGAATTTATATATTTGGGCTTAAAGTGTCAATTTTTGAAACTCAGCAGCTGCCTTGGAAGGTTGAGGTCTTGAGGACGAGTAAGTTATTGCTACTTTATTTATTAAGCTTTTCACTTACTTTTTATTCTGTTCTGTTTTATGATTTAAGTGCATCTGGTATTTGAATTGTGTGTAGGGAAGCTTTGATTTGCCTTGGTTGAAAATTATTATGTTATAATATAATTGGATGCCTGATCTTAATAGAATTTTATCAGGATGAGGAATCTTTGTCAAATATGGTTGAGAAATTCATATCATGATATCTATTTTTTTGTTCCTCAATGTCAGCACCCAAAAGCATCCCTCCATAAATTCTCGTGTCGGAAACATTTTGTGGTCAACTGCAGTTCGCTATGAATAGTGAGGGACCTGGCAGTTTTGTTTCTAAACCTCTTCATTGGTCTAAATTAACAACTTACTTCTTGCCTTAAGTACGTTTTAATCTGAACTTTGACTACTTAGAAAAGGGAACAAAAAAAAAAAATAGAAAACAGATATCGTAGACGGTACCATGATCCTGTTACAACGTAATTTCTGA
>LHUT01004309.1:3904-14353 GCA_001412135.1 Silene latifolia subsp. alba
GGCTGTGTTTTTTTTTTTTTCTTCTTGCTGGTCGTCGTCTTCGCCGTTTAATCTCAGTTTATGGTTAGAGGTGCGTTAAGGGTTAGAGCCTAGAGGTGGGTTTTCGGCTCAAGTAAAGGGAAAATGAGACCATACTTTACCCCGGTTGGGATTGTTTTGTCCAAATATTTAACAGTACTAAATTTATTATTTATTCATAAAAGTAAAGGGAAAATGAAAGTTTGAGGAAAAATTATGGGGAAAGTAGCAAATTACCCCAAACGTTTGGGGCTATGTGCAAATTGCTCCCAAACGTTTTTAAGTGTGCAATTTACCCCCAAACGTTTGGGACTACGTGCAAATCAACTCAATTTTATATTTCCGACAACTTTTCATCTACTACCACCCATCCCACCACCATCAAACGCAATCTCCCAACCTATATCCCATCCTAATGGGTAAAAGTGGTTAATTAATAAAGGATTCCTTTTTATGATAAATTTGTGTAAAGCTGTCCTCCGCAAGTATTTTTTATTCAAAAAAGAAAAAAAATATTAATGAACATTTTTGTTTTGTTTTTAACAATGAACTTTCATAAATAAAACGAAACTACCAACTATAATCCAAACATAGGTATTTGAATATTTTTGTTTAGATTCAGTTCTGTCACCGTCCTCTGTATCTCTTTTCCATCAAGTCGAAGACGAGTTTGTAGTTCTTGAGTCTGATATCACTGAGGGCTCTTGTTAAGTTTTGGAGCACACTTCTATTCTACTTCCTCAATCCTCATGCTCTTCAAGGTATTTATTTGCTCTTTTTTCCGATTTCATTCTTTGGCTTAGCATTCTATGCTTATATTAACATCCAAATGTTGTGTCAAACATATTGTGGGTGTAGTTAGTCTACCTTAGACAGGAAAAATGTCACCTCACCATTTTGTAATAAAAATTAAACATTCATTGTTAAAAAGTTATAACTAAAACCGTCACTTGCTAACATAACTGAAGGTAACTTTTTATTAGGAAATGTTCACATTTCTTCCGTCTTAATTTCTACAATTGAAATCAAGAAAATGAAATCAATTCTGTGTTTCCAAAGACTATCTAAAAGAAATTCAGGGAATTACTCTAATCAATTTACTTCTTGGTAGCATTTCGGGACAATCACTTAAATTAACAGACAAATTTCTATAATGTAATGACACAAGGCCAAATTCCGAAACCTTTCTACATCAATTTCATTGTGGCTCTCTTGGGGGAAAAAAAAGGTTTACAAACTATCGGTATAATATGACCCATCGATCTTACAGATTCACATGGATCGATGAAAAAACTAGTGTACTTTGCTGGCACTAAGGGTGCACCTACACTTAACCTCCCTGATCCCGTGAGTCCGTGACCATCTGAGAGACGAGGCAAAAACCAGAAAAGTGTGATTATCACTTGGACGGAGTTAAACCGCGTAAACTCTTATAACCTGATCAATCTTAGCTCGACAGACTGGACATTCTCCCTTATTGGTTCTAATTTCTGTCAAGCAAGACATGCAACCAGCCATATGACCACACGGAATGCATGCCCCCTCAACCGGGGCATCCCAACATATAACACAAGAACCCTCCTCGCTTTTACTATTCCCTTTGTTGCCGGTACTTGTTTCGCCTTGAGGTTGAGGTGCAGGACCGACGGGCGTCGAGTCGATTTCAGGATAATGGATGGGGCCTTCATCTAGCATATCACCCGGCAAAGGAGGTGCTGACGGGACAGCAGAGACGGGATGTGGTCGATTGACATCGTGGATGGTGGGACTGGCACTAGGGCCCCACCCATTATACTCGTCTGTAGTAGCGGGTTGATCGGTCCATCCGCTGGTGCTTGCCTTTGAGATTGGTGGGCCACTCATTGAACCAGGGCCCCGTCCATTGTGAGTAGTAGTATTACTAGAAACATCACCCCATCCATTTGTAGTGTCTGTCGGGAGGCTTGGTTGGGCGTTAGAGACTAGAGGAACTACTGCATCTGGCAAAGGGAGAGCTGCATCCTGGGACTGTAAAGGCGGAGGCGTAACCTGTATAATTCACAATAGATAGATATTGTTCGATGAGTCGAATTATGAAAGTTTATGCCATTGCATAAAATACTGGTCCAAGTCCAACTTCTAAAACCGGCCATCATGATCTAATTTTGGTTATTCAACGTATATGCGGCCGATGCTACCTCAAAATATGAAATGATCTCCTATTAATTTAATACGGAGTACAATACAAGACCAGTCAAATCGAACTAAAATCCCCATCCAATTACCCGTTAACACTATGAAAATTTGTGACCTTCAAAACCTTTCTTAATCGGTCATGATCCGGTGTTGCAGAATCCTAAAGCGGGATTAGGAATACCAAATAAATACAAAGAATGTACAGAGCAGTCGTCATACTCTTTCACTAAAAGCATGTTACCAACCAGCTAACTCCGTCATTAGCTGCCATTTCGATGTAATATAATTCCTACAAAATTCTATAAGAACACAAAGTTTGAACCCGTAAAAACAAATGCATCGTCTAATTAACCATGTGGTATTTGGGAGTGGGACTGATGCTAAGTAACCAAAAAATTAGGTTTAGTCACAGGACGTCTGCTTTTGGCGGTATAAATATCCTATGCCATTGAACGAAGTGACTGTCAAAAGTAATCAATTCCTCTATGAAGCATGAATTACTGGTTTTAGACTTTAGTCTAGGGTTGTGCATTGTTTCAGTGATGATTAAAAAAATGAAACGGGGAATGCAACGGTTTCATATTTTGTTCTAGAGTTGGGCAAATGACGGTTAGCTTAGGTGGTAAACTCCCTCAGCGGTCGTACTCAAGACGGAGGTTTGAAATGTTGTCGGCATCAAACCTGCGCTTGTGGTCCCTTTACACCACCAAAATTGAAAATTGGGAGACGCCCAATTTGGAGAAATTATCAGGTCAACCACCCCCAACCCCAGCAACATAACAACAATCATGTTCTGGCTCAACATGAAGTTATATGCCATGCCCCCATTTCCATGTCTCAAGTGTCGCACACGGGGTACCTTGAGAAAATAAGACAGCAACAACCTCCTAAAAGTTAAACGATGTCAAAAGAGTAAATACCTCAGGAAACCCTTTACAGGCATTGTATAGCTGAGTGAATTGCCGCCGGTCTCCCTCAATGGCAGAAATAAATTTATAACGAGTTCCTGAAAAAGGAGACTGAACATTGTTTAGAGATATCAGAGGGACACGAGGAGATTGGGAGAATAAAACAAGCGGAAAAGGACTTTGTAGAAATGACACAATTCATTCAAATGCTCTGCATATCTTTCAATTCTATAGGCTAACAAAAGCACCGATGACCGTATAGATATGAACTATCTGACAATTGACAAGCTTAAGGGAAGCATAAAATTTGCGGCAAAAGTAGAAAAGCAATTGAATTGCAGGAAAAGAGAAGAAATTGCTTGGAAATTATAAGTAATGATATTACCACTGGACTCGTTGATAATGACCAAGGCAGGATCTGGCTCCCGAAATTTTGGTTCTGCAATTTGACACTTCCATAGAGCAATGACAGTATGAGGCTGTGGATCCTGCTCATCACAAAATTTATCTTTTATTACGACTTTTCTCAGAAATTTGATGCACGAAGTCCTTACATGAATAAACTATACAAAATGAATGCTAAAGACACATGTTTGTATTTAATCGAAATAAAAGGAGATCTAAGGAATAGTAACACAATAAGGGAGCCTTCTAGATACTCCATATAGCACCAATAATACGCAATCCTAGAAAAGAAATCCTTTAAAAATGTCTTGAAGAAGCAAGATAAACTACTCTATGCCACGTAGAAACACCGAACGCCCCTCTTAAGGCCATAATTCAAAAGAATAGCTAAGCAAGCTTATCCAAAGAAACTTTCTCCCTTGTTCCACTGAACGGAATATATGTACACAGGAAAAGTCGACTCGTGAAAGGTCTGTACAGTAGAAGGCTTTTGCTTTGCCTACAACATGACAAGGAGTCGAGGAAGAACCTACTCTCATGTTGATTCGCAAAAAGATGAGAGAATTACATAAGGAGAACAACAGAGTAGCAAATTTCTAGAGCGCAGCAACCCAAAACAAGATTACAATCTTTGGCCCTCATACTATATCACAGATTTTCAGCTATGAGTTCTGTAGCATACCTGGGGACTATTATAAAGTGCGAGTTCTAGTTTCGGAGGCTTGTTTGGGGTTGGCAAGTTGCAAGGAACAACCACCGCCCAGCACTTCCTGTAAAGCAGAGAGGAGGAAGAAGAAGAAATAAATCACCCAAACTCTTCCTTGTCACAAACGAATGACACCAACCCTCAACATTGTTAATTTTAATGCACTAACAAACGACAACCGTCATCAAAAAAATGACTTGAGATCGGCTTACATGAATCATCATTTGAAACTGTCCATGATAAGTAAAATAATGATTCAAAAATTAAAATTAACACAAAAAAGGTCATCATCTTCATCCCCTCCACGTCTATGTCCAGCTACTTCTCAAGGATGTTCTCATAAAATTCTTTTAGATTTCAAAAACTCGGGATTGACAGAAAGAAGATATACATTTTCGTCTTTTCGAGCAAGAAGGGAAGTATACCTCTATATGAAAAATGTAAATAAGGTTGAGGAGAATCTTACTTTGACCTCTTTCTTGATAGCCTTTGAGGAACCAATGATTCAAGAATGCCAGGCACAGCCGTAATCTCACGCATATCTCCAGAGAAATAAGAGACGTGAGCCTGAGGGTAAGGGGAGCAGAATAATAGGGAAAATAGGGAGAGGATATGAAGCAAAACATAGTTAGGAATGAATCTTTTAATTTTCGAACCTATTATGAGTACTTGGTAAAAGTAAATATATAACTGTACCTCAATTGCACGGACGACATTACAATGCCCCTTCACTCTAGCCACATCCAATGGTGTTTGACAATCATCATTTCTCACAAAAGGGTTCGCTAAAAATTTACAGTATTATTTCGTTACCAAATGCAAAATGTTCAAAAATAACCCACCCAAGATACAACTAAGACAATCTATGAAACAACAAATTTACCTCCGTGTGAGAGGAGCAACTTAACAGTGCTGTCAAGACCTCTTTTTGCAGCATGATGCAACGGTGTTCCTGCATGACGCCCTAACACGCAAATGGAAACTCTTAAGATTGGCAAAGAAATTACTAAACCGAGTCACTATTAGGCTCAAATCCTTAACAGTATACACTCTTTCAACAAACCGTAATCTACAAGCAAAGCTATAACTTTGAAAATCATGTCCGAGCTAAAACTCGGTTATTGTAGCTGCTGAAGGTTCATTCAATCTTGAATTCACTCATTCACTCGCACTCGACAACGTCTAACAACAAGAAAAACATCATTTCACCAAAATTGAGCTTATATCAATCTCAATACAAATATACTAATGGCTCAAAACCATTTCATCATTGTATAACAAAAATGTAATAAGCATTCAGCAACTACTCCCTCCGTCACTTCGTCCCAATCATTTATTTACCTTTAATTAAAACACTCCTCTCAATGAATAAAAAAGAAGGTAGCAAATGACTGGAACGGGAGAGTACATGCAAATATAGACAGGAGTTTCGTCACTTGTAAAACCGTTTTATACAAAAATTTTGTAAAACGGATTCATTAACCCGTCTTACAAAATACAAATACTTGTGTAAGACCGTCTTATGCATAAGAAACGAAGCTTACCAGGACGATACGCATTAACATTAGCACCCAATTCAATAAGAACTTTAGCAACAATATACAACCTAGGATCCATGGAAGCCACAATTAATGGAGTTTTCCCTTCTTTATCAATCCACTACACAAAAATCAAAAACAAAACAAACCCACAAAATTATTAATGAAACCCACAAAAATATAATCAAAATAATAAAGATTACACTAAAAAAATTCAATCTTTCATATAATAACATGATTATAATTACCTCAAGACGAGCTCCTTGAGTTGAAAGAGCTTTAATTGAATCAACATTTCCTTCAATTACTTGTTGATAAATCAATTCATCTTTTGAATTTTGTTGTCCCATTTAAAAATTTACAAATTAGAAATTTTAATTAGGTTTTGTTTCCAGAAGAAAAATGTTTGATTAATTATGAATCATGGATGGTTCTTAATTAAAGAGGATTTGTATGGAATGGTAGAAGTGTTTGCTTGAGAATTCCTGGTCAGTGTGAACTTTGTGCCTTAAGGAGGAAGGATTTGGGTTTATTTATTTTATTTTGGGATATTCTATAGTGTACTCTCATTTTTTTCATTTTTGTATGTTATATCCTATATTTTTAAATTTTATGATGTATCCCTAAATTTCTTATTAATTTCTCCATCATGACTTCCTTTAAATCTCCATTAAATCTCCATTAATCTCCAGTAAAGGACTTTTCTTTTGACTCCATTAATATTTGCATAATTTGCATCACCATACTTTATGAGAAGCATCACAAATCATTTTAATAAGCACAAACTACTATTAAAAACATCTGTTATTAAGTAAGAAATGATAATGGAGATTTGATGAATTTGAGTTAAATTCGTATACTATTTGGTGGGTTAATTGGTAATTTTGCGACCTTAAAAAGTAAATGAGTTGGTTATTGAGTAATTGAAATGATAAATAGACAATTTAATAGATAAATTAAGAAACTAAGTTTTCAAAGACAATAAAAAGTCATGGTATAGACTAATGTATAAAGTTTGGGGGTAAACTATAGAATTTTAAAAATGTGGAGGTACAACTTAGAAAACCAAAAAATTCAGGGGCACACCGTAGAATATCCTTTTTAATTTTTCAAGTTTTTTCCATCGTGTATAATTCTCTCGTCCCGGTTTGCCAAAGAAGTTTAAGGATCAAGCTCATGATCTCATGAGTAAGGGATGAGGTGCTCAGCTACCACGCTAAGCTTAATTGGTTATCACCGAGTTTATTATATACGTGAAATCCTTTAGTACACCGAAATATAATGTCGTGTCATCATTTAGAGTAAATTAACGAAAAAATGTACTCCATTTGTCTCATTCATTTGTTTACTTATTCCGTTTTACGGTGTTTCAATCAATTGTTTACCTTTCTATTTTAAGATTGTCTTTGATGGGCAATTTGATCCTTCAATTTCAATTTAGTCCACTGATTATCTAATAATTGGTCTGTATAACATAATCTAAGTGAAATAAAAAAAATATATTAATTAGGGAGTACAATGACATGATTTATTAGATATATCTGAAAATCTAGTTTTTCATTATATACCGATCCGTTACTATTTATCGACATAAAGTCCCCGTGTAATAATTAAAGTACATGAACTAGTTGTGTACAATGACATGGTTTATTAGAGTTGACCGCCCTAGTAAAATGAAAAAAAAAAGATTGTACATCAGATATACTACCTCATATTTAATGACTTTTTTAGTTTTTGTGTATTTTGTTTGAGTTCTATAGAATTTATAAATTACATTTTAGGTTTACGATGTCATAAATCAAGTTTTTCCGAGCTTATATGTAATTTTTTTGAGTTATAATGTAACTTTTTGAGATTAATGTTTTAAGTAAATGAACTCAAAATTTTTATAATAAAACTAAAAAAATTTAAATTAAAACTCAAAAATCAACTTACTGTAGTAAAATTAATAGTAAGTGGACAATACAAATACATCAGATGATAGTTTTTGATCGTTAAGATAAATTTTTTGAATTTTGTTTTAAAAATTATGAGTTTNNCTCTTCCGATCTAGGGTCTTGGATGTGAGTACGCGGATATGTGCCCCGGCTGGCGGGTTGCCATGCCGAGACCCTGGCTAGCAGGCCGATGGGCTGCATCGGCTAGGCAGTCTAAGTCGTTGACTTGCTGTGGATATCTTTGACCTTGCTCAGTGTGTTGACTTGGTCAGCGGTGCAGAATATGCCCCATCAGATTATATTTAAAATACAAAAATACTAAACTACCCGTAATTAATGAAATGACATGAATTTCAAAATTTTGGGAGAAAATTGAAAAAAAATGTTGAAATTTACCAAAATACCATCTAATTAACTATCTTCATCCCAACTAACCAAAAAATCGATAGTGAATGTAAAATAGAGTTCGTAGAACTCTGCCCTACTAAAGAGTCTAATACTAACACAATTTGTCATGTTTATATGGGAGAACTATTTCAATCAATTCAAATTTTTAAGCCGATAATTAAGGAAAGTTTCACTTTTATATATTCGGCTTTCTTGCCAATCATTGATTCTACAGTAAGTGGATTATACATCTGATGTACTACATTAGATGGTATAATTTTTGAGCATTAAGATAAAGTTTTTGAGTTTTGTTTTAAAAATTATGAGTTTTATTAGAAAGTTTTTGAGTTCTTTCTTTTAAACATAAAACTAAAAAAATACAATATAACTTTAAAACATTATAATATAAGTTCAGAAAAAATTGAGTTTTGGCGTTAAAAAACTAATATGTAACTTTTAAACTTTATAAAACTCGAAAAAAATAAACAAAAACTCAAATATATATGAAGTCTGATGTAATACATCCGATATCCGATATAAAATTCTTTTTCTCTAAATCTGCTAACGATAGGAAGTTTAAAAAATGAATTATATAAGAGACTAATAATAAAATAGTTGTGGCAGAATAATGTAAATCGTGGCAAATGTGAATGCATTGTGCCAATATACATAACGTAAAATAACGTATTATCTTACAATTTTGCTTGTTAAAAAATTACTCAAGAAATCATAACGTAATTCTACCATCATATAATTTTTGATTTTATTGTACAAATCAAGTTTTTGTAACTTATAGTAACCATATAATTTGTAATTATATTTCTTAAGACATTCTTCTGTTATTATTGTTTATCGTAATTTTTTTTCAAAACTAGCCAAACTGTAGACCAAATTTTAATGAGTATGTATTAAGCGTCGTTACTGAATACGACTTTACTTTTATAATGTAGTTTAAATAGTTATTTATTTTATGAATATAGAGGATGCAAAATTTTTTCTTAGGCACCAGAACCACCACCGTCTTCTTAGGCACCGAAACCACCTTCTCAGGAGGCATTGTAGAGGGCATTGTAGAGATCTGTTGAGAGGCATTGTAGAGATCTGTTGAGAGTAGAAAAATTGCAAGTAAATTGCAAAAAAAAAAAAAAACTAGACGAACAATAAGAGGGAATTTCAATAATTTGACTTATAAGCAAGAATTTTGAGGAATCATAAAAGGGGATCGAGTTATAGCCCTAATTCATTTTGAGGGATCGTAATTAATTGTCAACAATAACAATAACGGAATGTTTAGATAGTGATTATACTGTAATTAACTGGCAATACTAACAATGGCAGATTCTGAACACTTGATTTTAAGAAACAATTTTATGCAATCGTAATCTAATTAATAACAGGGAAAGAAAACTAACTAAATAGAAACTACACATGGAATTACAAGAATTCAGTATAAGTGGTGATTACTTTCGTGTGAGGGTCAGTGTTGATTTTGCAGACAAAATTCAAATTGAAGTCCTTGTAGGTTTGTTGATTCCCCATCCCCCAACCTCGCTTTCGGTAAAGATAATTGTATTTGATTTTATCAGTGAACCACCTTCTTAGGAGGCATATCTGTTGAGAGTAGAGTAGAGTAGAAAAATTATAAATTGCAAAGAAAACCCTAAACGAACAATAAGAATTCCAAGGATTTAAGACACAATCGTAACCTAATTAATAAAGGGAAAGAAAACCCAACTAATTTTGAGCAATAATAACCTAATTATGCATAATCCAATGAAATTAAAAAAAAAAAAAATTTATCATACCTATGGCTAGACGAAGGAGGGAGCGAGATTCTTTTTTTGACCGTTGGAGAAGGTTCAAAGAAGCATAAAACAAAAACCTTATATTATAATATATATAGTGAATTGTCCGTCGGTTAATGTCTAGGATTTAGTCAACGAGAGGTAATGGAATGTAATATTACTAGATTTGGCTCGTTATTTTATGCAACTTGGCCCGATCCGGCTTGGCCTTGGCCCGTCGTTGGCTCGGGCCTGGTCCGAGTGCTAAAATTTCAGCCCGGCCCGACATTTTAGTAAATAAAAAAAATTGGTGAGGCCTGCCAGCCCGACCCGCCTTTGGTCCGCCTCGGGTACCGATCCGGGTCAAGCATATCCTAGCCCGGCCTGGCCCGGGTCTGACCATGAGAGCTCGGCACCCCCGGTCAACCCAAGTACAGATTTAAATATTACTAGCTTTTATACCCGTGTATTGCACGGATGGTAATGAAATGTAATATTAAAAGAAATAACTTACGTTATTTTTATTTAATAAATAAAAGAAATTTTTTATTGACTTATATAAACCACTTTTGAAAATTACAGTCTTATATA
>LHUT01004312.1:4299-14344 GCA_001412135.1 Silene latifolia subsp. alba
CTCAACTCATAGTCGGGAATTATGGTCGGTCAAAGTTTATTCGTTAAAAAAACTTTGACCAACCATAACTACCGGGCACCGGCTACGAGTCAAAAAGTGGAGATTTTTTTTTCAAATCCAAGGCCTTGACGAGATAATTGGTTTGAAAAAAAAATACCGTTTTCTGAACTCGTAATAAAGAATTATTGTCGGTCAAATTTTTTTTGTGAAAAACGAGGGGTACACCTTAGAAAACGAAAAAGTTCAGGGATACACAAGAGAATATCTCTAGATATTTTTATAAAATAAGAGCAAAAGATTATATAATTACATAAGTTCGAGCCAATCTCGAGCATTTTGATTTGAGTAACGTTAACTCGGCCTCACTCGTTAAGTTCTTGAGTCAAGCCTAACTCGAGCTGAGATCGCACTACCCGAAAAAAAGCTTCACCATCATTAAGGGGCTACCATATACGGAATACCCCCCTTCTAGTAAGACCCCCTTCTTAGAGTTCTGACATGACACTTCGACACTTTTTAGAGGAGTTTGTTCTCATCAATTGATTCGTTTCTTCTTATTTTAGTATTTTGGTGGGATTCTTCTTCATAAGTTCAAGACCTCTAATTAAGAGTATGTACAAGATCAATGATGTGAGAAATCTTCCGATTCTCGCTCCAGAGAAACCAAGAAAAAATCAAAATTACTGAACATGAAATGAAATTTAGGAGGCTCACAATGAGGTCAATAAACCCCAGGAAAGCCCGCAAAAACAATCGACATATATAAACAGCCTTAATATAAACATGTACACTTTGGGCTATTAATTTACAAAAGTTGACATCTATTTAGAAGATGTCCAAAACGATCACTCTATATCAGCGAAAATTCGCACCCTTCAATATAAGAATAAGACGACCTAATTTAAAATTCACAAAGGTTCTCTCTGATTCTCAGGAACTTAAGGGTGAGTCGGTAGAAGGTTAAGAAAACTCCCTTGTGCAGGCTGATTTGAAGGTGCCTGAGACTCGTCATCTGGGAGAAGCATGAGTTACATTATAGAAGGATGATGATACACAGTAATGCGAGAGTTCAATCAAATCAAAATCTGATAAGATTGATAGTTTGCATTGTACACCAAGGTCCAGCCTCTTCTAGTAAGACGCCCCCTTCTTAGAGTTCTGACATGACACTTCAACATTTATAACGGTTCATTTAAGGCCAAAACATGTTATTTCACAATTTCCGCAACTTGGAGGCTGGAGCTGAATCAGATTGACATAGTGTTGAACCCCATATGGCATTCTTTTTAGTGGGGAATGGGGAGGGGGAATTGGGTATTGGACGGATGCTATGCCCTAGTGGATAGAGAATACATACCAAAGAGCGACTTGATAGTTGGCCTCTTGGGTTTTGTATTCTTTTTCTTTAATTCAGCTGCAAAGATGATACAAGACTCAGAAGCTATTTTTAAACAAAAAAAATTATGCTGACATGTAGTGATGTAGATGGTACAACGAACTACTAAAATGTGTCATCAAACACTCATGTATGGACAATTAAGAAAGAAAAGTATTGAGGTAAAACCCGCACTTTCAAGCTATGAGAGGATATCAGCAATAGGCAGGTTACACAATCCACAAAGAGAGAAACACTTACATATTCCTGGTACTTCATGATCATTGACGATTTCAAAATTCTTGTATGTGTATCCAACGAAGTTCACATCCTTTGAAGAAAGCATCTATAACAAAGTTCAAATGAGGGAAGGAAAGAAATCTTAGAACATAATTCAAAGTACAAATAACTCAAGTTTGGTAGTTATATATAACAGAAAACAAAGCACAAGTTCCTGAACATAGAGGACCGTTGTACAAGACTCGATTTCTATACCTAAGAAAAACCAAGTTCTATAACAATATATTAGTCACCTCAAGAGGTCATCAGCTCAACTAAGAAAGAGAAAATTTGTCTACGAAGGATCAAAACCTGTGATGCAACAAGCATGGGGCAATGGAGATATTAAAAATCAAAAACAAATTTCTTCTTACAAACCTTCCTCCATGGTCCAGATTTGGTGTTAGTCAAATGAGCTTGCTTATCTGTCTGCAATGCCAAAAAATTAATTGAGAAAAATAAAATAATGACAACTCTTTTCTAGACATAAAAAAACAATTTAGAAGTACACTAAAGTTACAAACCTCGTCAAATTTTTCAAAGTTCTGGGTATCCAACTCATCATTTACTTCAGGAATAAAAGCAGCTTCCATTTGATACAGTTTGTCCCAAGCAATGCCGTTAAACCATGGATGGGCCTATAATCATAACAGAATGAAAGGAATCTAAGAATACACTCTGCAAGAACTTGCGTAGTAAGTACTTGCGTATGAAACAAAGAGAATACCTTTATCTCAGCTGCCCCTTTGGTACCAAGGCGATGCTCAACATTACATAAGAGTTTACATATAAGATCTTTTGCCTCCCGTGATAACCTAGCTTCTTCCGGAAATTTAAGATGATGCCTCCAATTTACAATCTGAGCAGAAACAGTTAAAGACGTTCAACATAAGATGACAGGCAGAATGCAATAGAACAGCAAATCACCATAATGATGACATGGAAACCAAACTTATTTACACCATTATTCTTTTATCAAACTCTACTTGAGCCAAAGACTACATTGTTTGAAGAGATGAATCCAACCCTTGCATCTTCTACTTTTGGCACTGGATTATATAGTAGAATGAAGCACGATGACTCACTAACATGACAACACTTCTTTTAATTCTGAACTTGATGCAATTTTGGATGCAATATTCATTTTGGTACATTTGGAAAAACCTGTACGGTTGCGTATATCTGATCCCTTATCTCTCTATTTACCAGGAGCTAGGGCTAAGGCACTTGGTAATGTTGTTATAAGACCATTTGGAACAAGGCCCCCCGCCTTCAAATCTAAGATTCGACAGTGTAAAAAAAAAAGGACGTACAACTTGCTATAAATAGCTGAATATGTAACATAATAATGTAATATGTAGATTGGGATTTGTAGAGGTTGATTAAGCAAGCTTGAGCTTACCTTCCTGCAAGTGGACATAGGGTCGTCTGCATAAAATGGTGGATATCCTACAAGCATTTCATACATGATAGCACCGAGAGACCACCTAGCCACATGGGAAAAAAAGAATAAAATGACAGTATATTTAACAGAAAAATTGAAAAATTTGCAAGGGGCTTGGATACTACCAATCACATTCCATCCCATATCCTTTCTTCAGCAACACTTCAGGAGCAATATAGTCTGGAGTGCCCACGGTTGAATAAGCCTATAAAATTTATACAAAATAGTTGATACCTTTACTAAAAGCGAGCCATTGAATAAAAGCCATCACACAACAAAACACTACCTTGAGTCGCAAATAAAAAAACCAAGAAAAAGAGAGAGGCTAAAGAAGTGCGTAATTACAAGCATTCTTCTATTATTCTGCCAGTGCTGCAATTGCTCCTGCTGTGTCCTTCTCGGAGCTAATGGCCGCCCATCAGTATGAAGAGCTCCACTTAAGTTGTTCCCTATAGAAAAATCCTTCTCCTGAAGATTACGGCAATCCAGTGGCTTACATAATCCAAAATCTGACAGCTTCATGTGACCATATTTATCAAGCAGCAAATTATCAGGTTTGATATCTCTGCACAACCCGGGCAAAGGTTATTGTCATATTTTTACCATGACATTAATATATTTTATCTGAAGGCGGGTATGGGGAGCCACAAAGCCCACAATGGCAGATTCTATGCTGATGGGTTTAAAAAGTCGAAACCAGGCCATGAGTAACATCGCTCTTTGGGGACTCTAGTACGAGATTATTATATGTGAACAAAGGAATAACTTACACAATCACATACCTGTGGATATAATTGTGCTTATGGATAGACTCAATAGCAAGCACAGTTTCTGCAATATAAAACCTCGCCTCATCTTCTGTCAATGTATCCTTACGCATGAGCAGTGTCATCATATCTCCACCAGGAAGGTATTCCATGATGAGGTAGAGATAATCCTCATCTTGGAAAGAGCAATAGAGCTTGACAATGCAATTGCTGTCAACCTCAGCAAGCAGGTTCCGTTCAGCTTTCACATGTTCAACCTGATCCAATTTGGACATATATATTCAGCCTAATGACGAACCATCAGAGCTGGTGATTGACAGTTCTAAATATAATAAACACCTGGCCTCTTTGAAGCATCTCAGACTTNNAAATGACGGAATTAAAAACTGTTATAGTAGATGGTTATAAATAGTCAAAAGAATTTGAAATAGGTACTCATTTACAAGAAAGAGAAAGAAAGTAAATCATCATTACACTGAACTTCAGTTATGTGACAAGATTTGTCTTGTGGAACTTAGAGACTTGACATATTAAGAAATTCAGGTAGCCAAGTCAGTTGGTCTATGCACCTCATAAAAATGTGCATATGTAAATTGTGCATTAAATATTACTGTACTCCACTATATGTAAGAAAAAATAATATTTACTAGCAAAAGAGCCTACAAGGCACTAAAACTATACAAACTCCCAGCATCATCCTGAAAATCAATATAAGATACAAATAACAATGAGGTGACAGTAAAACCCCTCCCTACCAAGTTTTCCCTTTACTAGTAGGGGTCCCGTGGTTCCTATGCCGCNNTGGTCCGCCGGCAAGCTCGTTCTTAAGCACACAATAAACCTTGGCTTACCGTAACCCTCATCTTATCAGTTTCACCAGGGCAGAAGCATTATAGCCATACCAGGATGATAAGAGAAGTTGAGACATGGAGCAGCATGAGTAGAAGATATTCAAGAATAATATCAACACCAACATAGTAGCTTCTCATAACATTAGAAATGCCTAAAGGTGAGCTTCAAGAGGCTTATTTAGGAGTAGCTATTTTCTTCTCTCCACAGTATGTGGGCTATGAAATAAGTCAAAATTAACTACTTCCTCGGCATCAACCTCAACAGCACAAGCATTATAGATATACCAAGATGATTAGCACCTGGAGCAGCCCGGGTAGAAGATACTTTTCAAAACTATACAACAACAACCATAGGAGCTTTTCATAACATGAGAAATGCCGGCCTCTGCCTAAAAGTGAGCTTCCAGAGGTTTATTTAAGAATAGTTATTTCCTTCTCTCAGGAATAGTTATTTCCTTCTCTCAGCAATACTGAGATATTAAATAAGCTAGGATTAACTACTTCCCCAACATCAACTCCCCAGCTGTACGCACAGTTATAGCTCATTAGTGGTTTCTGTAAGAATGCAGTCAACGTCATTCTAGCCACTAAGGTAATAATATTGTTAATCAATAAGTGAAAATTATAGACTTGGGTCTCCTTCGTACAAAATTCAGTTCTTCAAGCAAACAATGAATTGACCATGTGGGTAGACCATAGCAGAGCAAACATAGACTAGAGAGGGCGTGGGTTTAAAGAGGGAAAGCCGACATACCTCACCAAACGCACCCTTCCCTATCATTGTCAATGGCTCAAAATCATCTGCCCCCATTTTATGCCTCTGAAGTCGCATATATTCTCTTTCCTTCTTCTCCAAGTATTTTAGTATGCTATTGTGCTCTTCTTTTGAAACATCAGCATCAGCCAACTTTTTTTCCAGCATATCACGGCTGCATGAAAAATAAACATGTGTAAAGTGTAATTTCCATATGATGCCGTCCTTGACTTCAGAAAAAGAGGGATGAGAAACACGTGAAACAGCAACATTACAACAAAATTGCATCAATTCCTAAAAGGCTTCATCTATGACGTCATAGGTAAAATGTATAAGACATTTCTCTACTGTTGAAAACGGAGAGGTGGTTTCGCAATGATCCGCCATGATTATTTCATTATGGATTCAGATTTTCAGTTCGCAAATACAAAAAAAAAAAAACATACAAAGTATTTTATTGATTAGAGTGTTAGTTCGAGACATCATCTAATTTCAGGCAAAGACTCATTTCCTACTCGCATGAATTATCCCTGTCCAACCGCCATCGAATTTTGCTCCACCCAAGTACTTACTTGACTAAAACTAAAACTTCTATCCAGGGCAGCGCCCAAATCACATGATTAAGGAAGTAGGAGGAATGCAAAGATCTTTCAGTGAACACGCAGCTACAAAATGCCGACAAGTTTACAAGGCTTTCCCAGTTACCCCATGATCTCTATAATCCAAATATTATAACACGAACTGGAAGGTGACATAGGAAGGGTATTGCAATGAAGGTGGTGGAATATTGACACACCCCTCTCCCAAAACACAGAAGTTAGCAACAAGTTAGTACAAAGATTATAAACTCTCCTATGACACACTACCAAGAAACCTAAACAAATTAAGCTGTTATCACCTGCATTGATTAAATTAATGCTCCTAATTAGTTTCTTGTACGACGGTCTCGCGTTTATACAACCGGAGACCAATCCATTTCAGTATAAATCTCCCCCATATAGTCGTATACCCATTAACTCACTAATCCAAAGAATACCCCATTTTTATTCTAATACAGGCAACATCCACATAATATTATCATGAGATGGCCTCATAAGAAAAATCTATGTAACGCTCCCAAAACACAAGCCAAAGAGCTACAAATGAAATTCAGGTAAAACAAAGGCATTCTAACCGCTCCTTCCTTTGTTGCAGGTTCTTCATTTGCTCCTCATAATGCTTCTCTATGTATTGCTTCGCTGCTGCGACCTTCTGCTTAGTAGCAGTAGAGGGTGCTTCATCATAGACTGGAGCTTTCAATCCTTCTTTCCCTCTACTCACCGTCACAACAGCGTCATTTTTCTTCATCCCATTCGCCTTATCTTTCGCTTTAAACCCGCTAAAACACCTCCTCGCCGCCTCCATCTTTTTGCTTTTTCTTCCCCTTTTTCGTAGCTATAACAACTAAACTATTATCCAACAAATTCCCAACAACAAAGAATCACCAAACACACTAAGTTTTGTTCTTGTTGAACCTAATTTGAACCAACAAGTAGCCGAAATATCGAATTCCTGCACCAAATTTCACAAATTTATAATCAAACTATAGCTCTAACATCAATAACATTTTAAGCAACTTCAATTCTCATTCCACTAACAAAATTAAGCATCCAACTTCAATAACAAGCTAAAAAATTCAAAACTATGCTATCAAAATTATGCACAGTTCATTAAACCAAACTAAATTACACAACACAAATTAATCAATCAAACAATTAGTATATAAGCATTTGAATCACCTACATCATAAGAAAACAATTTAAAACAGTAGCAATACTCGATTAAAATAACAAAAATTGACGAAAAAAAAATTGAGCACTGCTTTGAAAATCAAAACGAAACACTTAAAAGCAAAAGGTGAAGCGCTAAAATTACGGAAAAGTTGATTGAATTGCGTGAAAACGCGTGAATAATTGAATTACCTAGAGAGAGAAAGTGAAGGATAGAAACCCTAAAATGGATGAAGAAGAAGAAGAAGTGTGAAAATGAAGTTGAAGTTGAAGAAGAAGATGCAACGACGAACACTTTGCTTTTGCATGATCCACCATTTTCTCTCTTAACTTTTCTTTGTTTTCCTATTTTTATTTGAAAATTCAAGTCATTAACTTTCTCTTAAGGTAACTAATCAACATTTTATGACTAATCATCATTTTTTTTGGGTTGTAAATTGGGGTGAGTATCATCGACAATACGGAATCAAAGAGTAATTTACTAGTTGTTTTGATGCAGGTTCTCTATAAAAAGGTGACGAATCATTAATTTTTTAGGGATAAGTTTTGATGTTGCATCAATTTTTGTATGAATTCGTTTCATGAAATGAATGTTATTGTGAGATGGGTTCACATGTTAGTACTCCATTAAATTGAGTAGTCAATTTAGAGTTGGTTGATTATTGGTTTGTTCGTGGGTGTAAGTTAAATACTACTGTAGTTTATATTAACACGGTGCAATATTCTTTGGCCACGAACAATTGATAAGAGAATGACCCTTATACATTCCACAATGACTCATACTAATTGTAGCATCATCCGTTCTTATCTTGGAATTGTTAACTTCCAAATATTTTAATATAAATAGATCCCTCGCATGTTATATTAAAATAAGATGGACTCGCTTGTCCCAAAAAAAAATAAGACGGACTCGTAGAAAATCAACAATTGAACCTAAATATAATGTATTGTTTGATTTGTTTTTTTCTTCATATATGATTTGTGTTTGTCTAGCAAGCTATTAACAGTAACTTTAAAAAATTAATGTAGGAGTAATAAAATAAGTTGGTATTCTCGTAATCTCATGATAATAGTTTTAGGTGCTAATGTGTATTTCCCTCACAATAGTATTCTTGCAAATTGTGAGACATTCAACGACGATTGAACTAATCGCATTGTTACTGATTGAACTAATCGCATTATTGTAACAAATTATTAATTAATTAACCATACTTTTAATTGGTTAGTTATTGTATTAGTAGTATTCACTCCTTTGAAATGAACACCTTGACTAAAATAACATCACGTTCACTAATGACTTCTCTATGTTCGATGTAATTTAAAATCAGTAAAAAAAATTCCCTCTTTTTCCGTCTTTTTGAATATTCATAACTTCTACATGGAAGAATGAGGATTATTATTGAATAAAACAAAATGCAAGAAAAATAATTAGTAGTGGTATACTGGTATTTGTGAGGCTTTATTTTCGTGCAACAGGTCTCATTTTAAACAGCTTATTCCGTCTAAAGGCTTGATTTTTGTTAGGCTTTTGACAGAAAAGTAGTACTCACTATATAAGTAGGTGAGCATGAATTTCAATTGTTTGGACTTTAAGAGTAGGTAAGTGACTCACTATATAGTGTGTAAGTGAAGCAGTGACACTGAATAGAATATTTGGCTCAGTTTAGAAACAAATTGATACTCGTAGGCTCCTAGCTTATTAGGATAACGTAATCAACGTTGTTTGACTTGTGTGGTCATACACTGATAGCAACGTCAATTACAATCTTTGAAGGTTGCAACATGAACGTTGTTCGCAATTCCTCGTTTGTGAGGGACACTACAATTGCAAGTGGAAGGGTAAGTGGGACGAATATGGAGCGCCCCACTTGCCCTCTCACTTGCATATTATGAGAGGGTCATTATTCATCACAAGCTTCTGACGGATAATGATCGTCATAAGCAAGACACTTTGAACGTTGTTTAAAGTTGACTTTCATTAAGGTATTTTATTGTTATCTACACTATAAAATTAAACGGTAATTATTGTGTGAGACCGTCAGACACTGTGAAATAGTTATATTATTATGTAAAAAGATAGAGTAACTCATTTATTAGCATGGAGTGTATTTTTTTTTTTTTTACAAAAATAGCATGTCTCACCGTGTAAAACCGACTTATTCTATGAATTGAGATAAATTAAACTTTAACTTGTGGTGAGGTTTAATGATAAAGAAAGTAAGATTATAAGAACATTTTTAGTTATAACCCTATCATATCATCATATATCATATATCATTATATCATATCATATTATATCATATATGTACTCCGTATTATATTAAAACTAAAAGCAGTAGCCTAATTGTTTGCCATGTGTCATCGGCCTAATAATATGCCACGTGTCATTTACTAGAATACTGAAACGTAATAAAAAAATAAAAAAAGAATAAAAAAAGTGAAGTAAAGATTCTGACATATTATTCTGGTATATATTAATAAAAGTAAATAAATTATGGAAAAATCCTTAACCATATATTTAGGACATTATATAAACTAGTGTAAATCACGTGCATAAATGCATGGTTTTTTTTAGATCGGGATGTTAGAGAGCTCAGCAAATAAAGACGATAAATTAAAGCGAATTTAAATATTTACACACTATGGATGAGAGAGATTAAGTTAAAGTGGAAAAATATATGTATTTATTCGTAAGTTTGTATGTAGTATTAGAAGCTAAAACTCTCTATGAATATCTTCATAGACAATGCCAATTAAAATTACTTAAAACATTTAGCAGAGAATATATGAATTTTCATATTTATAA
>LHUT01004313.1:238-14344 GCA_001412135.1 Silene latifolia subsp. alba
AAATAACCCTAAACATTCCCTAATCTGACCGTCAAAATACGCTTCGCCAGACCGGATACTCGGTCGAGTAAAGTGTATACTCGGCCGAGTATTCCTCGGCAGAACCAACACAAACTATAACAACAGCACTACTCGGCCGAGTAGGCTCTACTCGGTCGAGTAGTCACCAAAGAAAATCCATATTATTACATATTGTATCTGACATGGACTCGTGATTTATTTTGCAATTTTGGCAGGAGTTGCAGAGTGTTATGGGTACGACCTTGAAGATGAGTACTGCTTTTCATCCAGCTACAGATGGGCAAACTGAACGAACTATCTAAATCTTTAAAGATATGCTAAGAGCTTGTGTTCTAGAATTTGGTGGATCAAGGGAAGATAGATTGGACTTGATAGAATTTTCATACAATAACATCTATCATGCTAGTATTGGGATGGCGCCATTTGAGGCTTTGTATGGGAGGAAATGCAGAAGTCTTGTGTGCTAGGATGATGTGACCGATTCAGTAGCGTTGGGGCCTCAGATGATTCAGGAGATAGTAGAGCTAGTGCATATTATTCGTCAGAAAATAAGAGCAGCACAGGATCGTCAAAAGAGTTATGCTGATTTGAAGAGGAGTGACATGTAATTTTCAGTTGAGGATAAGGTTCTGTTAAAGGTGTCACCAATGAAGGGTGTCATGAGATTTGGGAAAAGAGGTAAACTGAGCCAGAAATATATAGGACCGTATGAGATTCTTGATAGAGTTGGGGAAGTGGCGTACCGTTTGGCACTACCTTCAGCTCTAGCGAGAGTTCATAGCGTGTTTCATGTGTCACAACTGAGGAAGTATGTAAGTGACCCATCTCACATACTCGAGCCATACATCATAGATATGGATGAATCTTTGAGTTATGTGGAAGTTGCCAAGGAAATTCTTGATCGGAAGGTACGAAAAACAAGAAATGGGGAGACTGTGCTAGTAAACGTTTTTTGGTCTAACCATAATGTCGAGGAAGCAACATGAGAAGCAGAAGATAAAATGAAAGAGATGTACTCACACCTTTTTGACGAAGTATGAGTTAGGTTACGGGTACGTAACCTTCTTTTTAGGGGGATGGTATGTAACAAACCAAGTTTTATCATGAGATTTCGCGAGTTAATGAGTTATATACGTTGTTGTTTTCATATGGGTATAGTTAGCTTATTGGTGTGTGTCGATGGGAATTTTGTTTTAGTTGTTGGGTGTGTGAACTTCGGGACGACGTTCATTCTAATAGAGGAAGACTATAATACCCCGTATTTATAAGACTACTAAGTTACATTAGCATATAAAGTGTAAGTGTCTTCATTTAGCGAGCTTGCCGTACGTTGTGAGACCTTGTCTAGCGAGTTTTACTGAGCGTCTATCGACCTAATTGAGTTGTCTATTGACAGAGGCTTTGAGTGTGTGTGAGTGGGCTGTTGTGTCGTATGGCGTTGTCTATCGACATAAGTTATCGATCGACATGAAACGTCTGTCCATCGACAGAGGCGTCGGCGTAGGTTTGGGCTTCAATTTGCTAACTCGTTATACTACCTAATCTATATATACCCCAACACCCACAACCGTAAACACTTTTGACAAAAACAAAACACAAACAGATCGACACCCATTGCTTGTTGAGGCCGAGTGAAGAAGGAAGAGAAGAGGACGCGAGTTTCGACATTAGCTCGCCCCAATCCACACCTCAATACTCGTAAGTTCTAGTAATTCGTTATATTGGTTGTCACAAGTCGTATTGTTAATTTAGTATGTAGTATTGCATGCCCTAAATTGAGTTAAGGGAATCATATAATCTACTTGCGTTATTGTTGAACGGTGGACCGATATATGCCCTAGCCATACTCGGACGATTAGAGAAACGTGGGGGTTTTGGGTAATTCGTTAGTTCCGTAATTGTATAATGTGTTGTTGATTGGTTGCAATAATCATTGTTAGGAACGATATTCGTGGAGGAGCGGTTCTAGTTCGTCTTATTGCTAATCGCGGAATCGTTCAGGTAGGGATACCCTACTCACCGTTGTTATTGCATAAGTTTTGTGTTGTAATCGTGATGTATACATATTGATGAAAGAGGAGGTGAAATTACTGAACGTCTAGCAAGGTGTCTATCGACACCATGTATGGATGTCGATCGACGGGCAGTATAGTGTTGATCGACACACTGGTAATGATTGAAGTTATGGTTGTTGTTCGAGTTATCTATTTTACGTTGATTATATTTATATCGTATGCTTATAAATGTGATGTTATTATATTGTTATTGAGGCATGGTGACAGAGAGATGCGCCATTGTATGTTTTGTTGAGGCACGGTGTTAAGGGAGTTATGCCAGAGATGAGATGAGATGAACACGGTATTAAGGGAGTTGCGCTATATTTTGGTATATGCACGGTGTTAAGGGAGTTGTGCTATACTTGCTGACAGAAGTGGTGGTTGGCCTGTATAAGACGGGAGACGGGTGCTTGTTGCTATTGTTGTTCATTTTTTTTATTGTCACAGATATTCGTTGCATCATATTTATTATTGGTTATTTACTTTGTTGTTATTTATACCTACTCAACCAATGGTTGACGTGTTTGTGTCTTGTGTCAAAATGTACCCGATTTTCGGGTGGCCTGTGTTGATCCATTCAATAATTTTTGATTGAATGGGGAGCAGTTAATAAAGCAGGTACACAGTAGTAGCTGTATTTGATGCTGTGCTTGGGGGATGGATAACCGCGACATGACATGCAGCTTGAGTTTAGTCTCACGAATTTTTTGAACATTAGTATTCATTTGAGTTAATAAAGCTTGTAAACTTTTATATTTCATTATTTGGTTGAAGTTGTAAGCCATTTTGGCTATTCTCACGAGTCTAGTTTCACGAGTCTTTTGAACATTAGTACCTTTGATTGTCTTTTACTTTGTTATTCACTACCTCGGTTTACAGAGATGGTAACACGCTTATTTAGCCGAAAATGCCTTGATAAGGCTCCTTTCTAAACGGGGGTGTTACAGAGGATGAGGAAAGGTATGACACTAGGGAAACACGTCCCTTGGAAGAGGCGCAACACCAACTGCGACTCTAGGCGCAGCAGATACCACGTCTTCTTTTGAGAGATTTCCTTCTGACTCACCAAGAAAGTCCGTAGATGCGGAATCCGAGGAAAGGATATAGTTTTGATTATTTTATTGTAGAGTCCAGATATTTTTGTCGAAATTTTACACTAATATAATATCTTGACAAATTCTAGAATATTCCGACTCGGAACGAGACAGGATTTGAAAATGTAGACGGTTTTTGACCTAGATTCCGAATTGACTCAACTTAATGTCAAAACGATCGTATTGGCACGTAGATGACAACTAAGGGGTATATTATATACGAATGTTTGAGTTACCGTTTATTAATCGATTTACAAAACGTCATAAAATCGCGACATATGCTAGACATGCGGTCCAATCATCGTTGAATGGCTTTTGGGAGGTGCAGACAAAAGTGTATACAGTTTTAAATGCGAAGGAATCCATGGACATTTGCATCAAGACAAAGGAGAAACGACTCAAAGAAATATTTATCAGATGGATTGCTCCACCGGTGGATTGGGTCATTTTAAACATAGATGGAGCTTCCCAGGGCAATCCGGGTTTATCAGGAGCGAGTGATATTTTTCGTGATTCTTCAGGACAAATGTTGGTAGCTTTTGCAGAGAAGTTGGGAATAGTTACCGTCACGAGGGCCGAACTCATGGCGTTGCGGAGGGGTTTGATAATTGCGTTTGGGCGCAAAATCTCTTGACTTATTATCCAAACGGATTCGCGAGTAATAGAAAATTTCATGAAAGCCGACCATTTATTGCCCACGGCCCATTCTCATTCGATTCAAATTTGCTAATCTTTTATTGAGAATGCGACTTGGAGAGTAGAGATGCATCATGTGTATCGGGAAGCAAATGCTTGGGCGGATTGGTTGGCGAATATTGTAGTTACACTTACTCAGCACCTCAAAATAATTGAATTCTTGGACGTGCCCAATCATCTATTCCGTTTGATCCAAGATGATGTTAGAGGCGTGTCTTGGCCTCGTTTAGTTCCTTTTTACGGATTTTAGCTTTTATTTACATAATACTCATACTATTAGTTTTAGGTTAACACCGCTTTTTTTCACAAAAAAAAAAAAAACTATGTAAATATCATTTTATTTTTATTTTTTAAATAAAATAAACACCATGTTTGGAAAAAAAACACATAGAAGCATAAGCGGGACCTTAATTTTTGAATTAAAAAACAACAAATTTACAAGCTTTGTCCGTTTTGATTAGAAACCACTCTCCTCAATATTCACATACTCTCGCATTACACTATCACACAAAACACAACCTTCAAACATTCATATATTATTTTCAATCTTCAAAATTTCACCAGATCCACTCTCCTAATTTAGGGTTTAAGCATCTCCCAAAATTAATCGAAATTAGGGTTTACATTTCTCAATGATTTCATCCGTAACCCGATCACAAATCCCCTAATTCTAGGGTTTTAAAACCCGATTCACCGCCATTAAAGCACAAATGCAGACCTCAACGAGCTCATCATCTGCCATGGCGGCAGCGGCGCAACCGGATGCGATACTGGAGTGGCTCCACAAGGAAATGGGGTACAGACCTTCCGGTCCCTTTCCTGGTCCAACACGTCCCGGTTCCGAGGCCATTCGTAAGGTATGCAGGGGGAACATGATTCCGGTCTGGAATTTTTTATTACATAGGGTTAAGTCGGAGAAAACGGTTGAGAAGATTCGCCGGAATATTACAGTTCACGGCGGTAATGGCGCTGGTGGTCGGAGGAGTGATAGAGGCGAGGCGGGTGGTGGTGGTGGTAGTAAAGAGGCGGCGTTGGAGGAGCGAGATGCGGCGGAGAGGGAGGTGGAGAGGTTAAGGCAAGTGCTTAGGAGGCAAAGGAAGGAGTTAAAGGCCAAAATGATTGAGGTTTCCAGGGAGGAGGCCGAACGGAAGCGTATGCTTGATGATCGTGGTAATCTCAGGTTTGTTTGTTTGTTTGAATTGCTTTCAGTGATTTCTTGTGTTTCTTTTTGTTGTTTTGTTTTGTTTTCGATGTTGTTTGGTTTTAATCAAGGTTCGTGTTAGCTGAGCTCAAATCATTATTAGGAGTATTTTGTTATCATTTTGGAATTACTGCTTTGTTGTCATAATGTATGATTATGATGTTGATGTTGAGTCAGTGATTCATGGTAGGATTGGAGAATTGGATGTATTTTGTGCTCATTGCAACAGGTAGATTTGGTGTCGTAACAACGGAATTGTTGCAATATAATTTGTACACACCAAGGCTCATTTAGTGCGGAATTTTACATGGTATTAGTCCCCTTGCCTTCCATTTAGGTTTGATGAATTTAAAACTAGGCCATTAATGCCACTGAGAGAGGGAATGTATGTGTTGACGGTTATTAATCGCTACTCCAGTGACTCATTTATGTATTTGGAAAGTGTTTTATTAAGGGTTTTCTTTCAGTCTACCATGACATTTACTAGGGACCTCACATGTGGAGTGAAAGAGTATTGGAGAGCTCTTATTATGATATAGTTGCTCGCATATGAGTGTTCTACGTTGATAAATGATGAGAGCTGAACACTATGTTAACAAAGGAGTTATTCTTCCTATGTCCCGTTGGTTAGCTGGAACCCTACGGGCTTACGTAGTAGAAGCTCTCTTTTTCTGTTGGTGTATCTTAAACCTGTTTTTATATTGAATTACAGATTTTACATGGTAACAGTTGAGGTATTCCCTAAGAGGCTTAGAGGTATCTACGACATGTCTAAAGGGTCGATTTAAAACCCGTCCCTGTGTTTATTGGGCTCTTATCTGATAAAAAAGAAAAGATTACTTGGATTGGTAGATGTAATAGCTACTAATGGGGAAACTACAATGGGGTTGGGACAAGGAGAATAAAGTGCAACTAGATAATCACTTTGTTTAAAGAAATGGAAGGTCCAAAAGTCTCTTGTTTGTGTCACGATGTTGTTTTAATGTCTGATGAGTCATTTATGCAGGCATAAGCAAGTTACGTTGGAGGCATACGATCGTCAATGTGATGAAGCAGCCAAAATATTTGCTGAATACCATAAACGTCTACGCTACTATGCTAATCAGGCTAGGAATTCTCAGAGGTCGAGTGTTGATCTTTCTACTGAAGTTGCCAGCAGCATCCATGCTGCCAGTGAGAAAGATGTTGGGTATTCGACTGTCAAAGGAGCAAAAGTTGCTGAAGATGTCATTCTTATTGAAACCACCCGTGAACGAAATATTCGAAAAACTTGTGAATATCTTGCCTCACAGACACTTGATCAAATAAGATGCTCATTTCCGGCTTTTGAAGGAAATGGTGTGCACTCAAATCCACAGTTGGAAGCCGCTAAATTGGGTTATGACTTTGATGGGGAAATACCTGAAGAAGTCAGATTAGTTGTTGAGCATTGTCTGAGAAGTCCACCATTGTTACTTCAAGCTATTACTTCATATTCTCAGCGTTTGAAGTCATTGATTACAAGAGAAACCGACAAAGTTGATGTAAGAGCTGATGCCGAAACACTGAGGTTCTTCTTTTATCCCCTTAACAATCCTATTGACATTGATTTTTGAGTTGAATGTATAATGGTCATGCTCATAGTTCAACACTTCAACATGTCTAAAATTTCGAAATAGAGCATACCTCTTTATTTTGTAATGCCTTCTTATATTTTGAAGTATTAATAAGGTGTACGATAACATATAACATATAACTTCTTCCAACTTGAGTATTAGAGGTGGCAAATGAGTCAATCGGGTTGGATTTGCGTCGGGCCAATTTGGGTTGGATCATTCCACGTCTACTACACATTTCGGGTTGGTTCGGGTCAATATCGGATGTCAAGTTGTCGGGTCATTTCGGTTTGGGTCATTTTCAGGTATGGACAGGTATGGAACAGGGTTGGGTCATTTTCGGGTCAGGGGTTAAAACACTTTAATTAGTACTAATTTGACTAAAAAATAGTATTTTACAAAATTATTATTTATATTTATTATGGAGCATTGAAACTAATGATCCTATATTTTGATGTATATAATATTAATAAGACTTAGGGCTTGTTTGGATGAGAGGATTTGGAGGGAAAGGAATGGGAGGGGGTACAAAGTCCTTTGTTTGTATACCATTTAAGGTAGGAGGGAAGTGGAGTTTCCCTCCTCCAAGGCTAATCAAAATCCTTCCACCATAAGGAAGGATTTTGAGGGAAAACTCCATTTCTTCATTCCCCCTCCCTTATCTTTCCTCCCCTACATCCCCTTCCCCTCCCTTTCCTTCCATTTTTGCTACCCAAACACACCCTTAACAGTACTAATAATTTCGGGTCTTTGGGTCACTTATGGCCATCTCGAATCGGGTCAATTATGCGTCAGGTCACCTCGGGTCGGGTTAACATTTTGGTCAATAAAAGTTGTGGTTGAGTCAGGTCTATTTGGGTTTTGGGTCATACAATTTTCGGGTCACTTTGCGTAATACTATGTGTGTGTTTCTTGGTCAGATACAAGTACGAGAACAACCGAGTATTAGATGTTTCATCTCCGGATGGGACAGCACCATTGCATTATCAGCTTTATGGGAACGGAAAAGTAGGAGCAGACTTGCCTTCGAAAGGAAGCGAGAATCAGTTGCTTGAAAGACAGGTTTGCGCATACTAACTCTATCTTGCAATACGACCCTCTGGGACCAAACATTTGTTACGCTGGGTTTCTGTTTTGCTCTGGGATTGGGAATTCTAGTGGAAGAGATATGTATGAAATTGGGCTCTAAAATGATCTGGCTAGAAGTCCCATAATCTCTACACTCTACAAGTAAATTTCTTTGTCATTGGAAGTTGATACCAGTATTTGTTTATTAATGTCGCAGAAAGCTCATGTTCAACAATTTGTAGCTACTGAGGATGCCTTAAATAGAGCTGCAGAAGCTCGAAATACGTGTCAGAAGCTTCTAGTTCGTCTGCATGGAAGTGGAGATGTAATTAATTCTCATCTTATAGGTGTTGGGGCGGTGTCACAGAATGTTGGGACACTCAGGCAATTTCAGGTTCGTATTTTTATTGCCCTAAATGTAATAAGACAATTTCTTAAACGTTTAATAAAGTGTGGCTCTTCATTAATCAATTTGTTTTCAAGGTGAGCGGTAGATTTAACTGCTCATAGCAAATCATTTCGAGGGGCTGAGATCTCTCGGGGAATGCAAAGGAGTAGCTTAGAGGATGGACATCCCGTCTTGGCCCCATATAATGAACCTACAACAACTAGTCAGCAGTAAATTATTATCAAGTAAAGCAAGGAGATCTATCCTTCTATAAAAAAGAGTAAACTTAATCTGATAACCACCAGGTTTATTAGACAAGACAGACAGCTATATTTTTTCAAATTTTTTTGGTTTATTTTTGTTTAAACTTGGTCTATGGTCTAGGCACCTTGTGCCCCAAGTCGGTTCATATATGATTTGCGATGTCTCTTCATTTGATATTGTACACTGCTTATCTTATTTTATTTGGATGCTGAAAGGAGTTTTCACTAACATTTTCCTTCTCTCTTGGGCCGTGTAGATGGAAGTATGGGCTAAGGAAAGAGAAGCTGCTGGATTGAGGGCAAGTGTAAATACACTGATTTCCGAGGTGGAACGGTTAAATAAGTTATGTGAAGAAAGAAAAGAGGCTGAAGAATCATTACGAAAGAAATGGAATAAAATTGAGGAGTTTAACTCTCGGAGATCGGAACTCGAATTGATATACACTGCTCTACTTGATGCAAACAAGGTGAGTGGTTGTAAACATTTGGCGAGAGCTCTTTTAGAGTGATTCTTTTGATGTCTCGTCCTTGTTCAATGTTTGTTACGGAAAATTGAATCATCTTGGGCAATAATCTAATTGTTGCATTTTATGTGGCTTATTATGATTGTGGTAACTACCTCCTTGTTCTTCTTTGCATTCTCTCATTTGTTGTCCAGTTTCTTTTCTCTAGGTAGAATATTTCTTTTTGATGTAATATAAGTTGTGCTCTGCTGGTTCCTTTCTTTATTTTTTTGCAGGCTGCGGCTGCATTTTGGAGTCAACAGCCTCTGGTTGCCCGGGAATATGCGTCTAGTACTATTATTCCAGCTTGCAGAATTGTAGCAGAGTTATCAAATAGTGCAATGGATCTTATTGAAAAGGAAATGTCATCCTTTTTGCAAAGTCCGGATAACAGCATTTATATGCTGCCAGCAAGCCCACAGGTATTTCATTGCTCTAACGTGTATGATTTCTTATACTTGATTAGAAGTAGTCTACACCCGTGCATTCAAGTGGTGGACGTGTCTATTTTGTGAACAGTATACATTTCATACCCATTTGCGATTTTTGAACATTGCCCATAACTCCATAAGTAGTTGAGATAATACGAAAAGTGAGTAATCTGTATATGTTGCCATTCATAATTCGTTGATGGTACATATATGACGCAGACTGGTCAATATTCATGTTTTGTCCTCAGTAGAGAACGTGGAAGGTTTAGTTAGATAGAGTTTGCTTTCTAAAGGAGGGAAGGGTTTAATATGTGATTTTATATAGCTATTAGGCTCTGATCACTAGCAATGGCTCTAGAGTCTAGCCCATGGTTTTGTTATAAAGAATTCTTACTGGCTTTTCATTGCTAAGGCTCTTTTATTTTAGCTCCTACCAAGTACTCTCTCCGCATCTTTTTGTTCCGTTACTTTGCGTTATACGCGCTTCTTAAGAAAGCGATTAGTGAACCTACATTAAAACTAACTATGTTGTGTTAGAGTACTAAGCACAAACAACTACCATCACAACCTCACTAATTTTCCACCACTTTCAGACCACCTTCCCACCACGCCATCATCGCTGTCTGGTCTGACCACCCAAAAGACCCCCAGTGATGAACCACCACAGCCTCCATCAAGCTTCCACCACACCCCCACCATCGTCAACACACCGACCACCACAACCAATAAAACGATCACCGTGGTATCATCTTGTGACAACCAGCTGGGTATGTTGCCGAAGAAGACTCCTATGGTGGTCGTTTTCCAAAATAACCTGTGTATGTGGTAAATCGAGGTTTTGAGGCTCGTGGTCGTTTTCAAAGTAATGTTGTAGGTCTAGGGGTTGAAGTTGAAGAAAGCAAAGATAGAAGCTCATGGTGGTCTTCGTTGGCTGACTAAGGTCTTTGAGGTCGCCTGCCAGGTAGTCGAGGTCGCATAGAGGGAGAAAATGAGCGGGTGAGGGTAATCGTGGATTGCAGGCGACTGGGCCGTTCGAGGTGGTGTGCAAGACACAAATGAGGTGGGAGTGAGGGGTGGGGTGGAGGCAGGGGTGAGTGTGGGGTGGGAGTGGGGGTTAAGGGTGCTGGTTATGAAGAGTTGTGTTAGAGACTTATTGTAGTACGTTATATGTTGGTAATTTGTTTAGATTAAGAAAATAAGTTGTATTGTAGTCCTTAATAATTACCAAATAGGGAATGTTCTCAAATGGGAGGAACAAAAAGATGTGTTCTAAAAAAGAATATGGGAGGAACAAATAGATGTAGAGAGAGTAATATTAAATCACATCTAGGGGTAGGCGCATTGGACCCCCTAATCCCTCATCACATACACTCTCTCCCCCAGCTGTTCTCACTGCTCAGTCACTTAATATGGCACACAGCTACCCGTGATGGACCCATTCTGTTTGTAGGCATATTTTCCACCTTCATGAATGCCTTCTTTTTTTAGAAACAAACCTCTTTGTGTTGCTAACACAAGGGTAAGGCATTAGGGTACTTCTTTAGTGATTTAGAAAAATAACAGATTTGGCTAGCAAAAGGCAGAAATAACCTCTTATATCGCTATTCATATAGACTTTGTTTCTCGGGCCATTTGATTTCTTGATATATGATTGGAATTTCCTACAATTGATCTGTTGGTAGGCTCTTATGGAATCCATGGGTGCTAGTGGGACTACTGGACCTGAAGCTCATGCTGCTGTGGAGAAAAATGCTGCTTTGTTGACTGCAAGGGCTGGTGCAGGGGATCCATCTGCAATTCCCTCAATTTGTC
This sequence comes from Silene latifolia subsp. alba, assembly GCA_001412135.1. Classification (NCBI taxonomy): domain Eukaryota; kingdom Viridiplantae; phylum Streptophyta; class Magnoliopsida; order Caryophyllales; family Caryophyllaceae; genus Silene; species Silene latifolia. The sequence continues at coordinate 11,368 of LHUT01004313.1, forward strand.
GCATATCTGCTGCACTTCAGTATCCTTCTGGTAAGGCTGTGTAAATTAAACTTATAACTGGTGGACAATAGGATATCTCTGTGGGCGGGAGGGATCAAGGTGTCTGCCAACAAGTATCAAATTATGCTTATAAAGTAGTAAATCATTCTTTTCAGTCATAAATCGTACAATTTCTTGGAGATGCATTGTCTTGTGTTTATTTTGAAACAATACAGCGGCCGAGGTTATTTCATTATTGCTTAATTTTGAAGTGTGAGCTTGTCGAAAAAAAATAGAATGCTTGTTTACTGGCTAGCTGTGAGGTGTGGTAATTTCAATTTTTGCTTCCTTTTCCTCTTCAAGTTCTTTGTTCTTGTAGATTTTCTTTTTAAAGAATTCCATTATATTTCTGATGCTTGGTTTCTAGCATCCATAATTCCATATAGTAGACAAGGGAACATTTTGCATCTTTTATGTCTGCATAGACCTTTCTGTCTTAGGTTATTTTGTGAATATATCTTCATGTGTTGAAGGTTCAGATGATGCTTTGGCATCCGTATTAAAATCTCTGGAATTCTGTCTAAAGTTGCGTGGTTCGGAGGCATGTGTTATGGAAGACTTGGCAAAGGCTATCAATTTGGTTCACATTCGAAGAGATCTTGTTGAAAGTGGTCGCACATTGCTGGACCATGCTCACCATGCAATGACGGAGTATGATAGGTAACACGAATCCTTTTATATTTCATTATTGGTTTTTGTTTCACTTTATTATTCCCTCTCTTCCAAATTTGTAACTCCAAACATATGTGCATTTAAAGAATATATCAATTCTGTTCAAAAAAGAAAATAAATTGATTAATTTTGGCCAAAATCCCTCTGTATTACTCCATTAATATAAAGTCACATGTGTACTTTAAATTGGGAAATAATTGGTAATAGTTCTAGTTTACATGTCTTTCATGTCTTGTGACACCAAAATCTATAGTTGCTAACCTATATAGTGGGAAGGAGGTTTAAGTGGCCTTAAAAGCAATGATACCTTATGGCCATTGTAATACTTCTATGCTTCGAGGAAAATTCATTTCATCTCGGATCATTCGGAAACAGCCTCCTTGTGTTGCTAACACAAGGGTAAGGCTATGTACATTCGACCCCCTTGCTCTGCAATTTGCTGGAGCTATTGAGGCACTGGGGTAATGTTATTGTTTGGTGACCCTTTCTCTTTCCATTGGAGACAAGAATCATTTGACATGAACTTTATATTACTTGACGTCAATGTTTAAAATAAAATTGGTAGAGGGCGGCCCTATGATGGGAGCTAGGGATTTTTTTAGAGAGTAGCAACCTTTTTCTATTGCTAGCACAAGGGCACGGGTGCGTTCATCCTACCCCACTTTGCGGGAGCCCTTGAGGCACCGGGGTTATGACAATATATGTCATTTTAGTTCAAGATAGAATATTTAGATAATTTCCTATGCATCTTCTGGTAGCTTATGGTTCTTCTGATATGCTGATCGCAATTTCATGTCTCAGCATGTCATTATTGCACTTCTATCAGTCACAGGTTTTCATTTATGAACTTTGTTTGGCAGATCTACGAGCAGCTGTCTAAGACTGGCTTCTGAACAAGAGAGGACAGTGGCTGAGAAATGGTTGCCTGAGCTTAAGAATGCTATAATGTTTGCTCAGAAGAGCTTAGAGGATTGTAATTATGTTAGGGGCCTGGTAAGTGATTACTTGAAGATAAAATCATGGCTTGACGCCTTGATATAATGTATTCACATTATTTCAGCATACACAATGAAACCCTCTAGAGGCATATCCTTTTTGAACAACCTGTAGTGCTCCCGTAGCTATTAAATCCCTTTCTTCCCAACTTTTTGGTCCCATTTGGCTTTGATGGTCAACTGATCTTAACTTTGATCATTGAGTTCTCCTAATGTATGAATAAAAAATGTATACTAGTCCTGTTCGATCTATGAAAAATCACAATTTTTATAGCATCATTTTTAAACAGTTGTGCGTGGTGTATATTATGAGAAAATTTTGGTCAAAGTTGATGTCGATTGAAATCCAAAGTCAAGTCAAATGGGAGTAGTAAAATTAGGATCGAGTGACGTACTGCTGCATTTGCTTTGTCATCTACCACCATGATTGGTAGGTTTGCTGAGTTTAACTTTTTCTGATGTTGCATTGCAGCTTGATGAATGGTGGGAGCAACCAGCTTCAACAGTGGTTGACTGGGTTCCAGTTGATGGGCAAAATGTTGGCGCTTGGGTTAATCACATGAAGCAACTACTTACATTTACATTTATTGACCAAGAACGACTCTGACTTGAAATTTTGATTAGAGAATTGACTTCACTGTGTCCCTTGTTCTTTCTGGGCGGTTCTTGAAGCATCTCTGGTTCGAGCAGGAGGTACTAAATGTTCACACCGTCTTTGAATTCTGTTTCTTTGTACATTTATTCTTGTCTTATTTGTATTGTTTCTAGATTAAACTTTTGTGCCGCTAAAAGGGCAGTGTTCCTTCTTTTTTGTTTGGTGAGGGACTCTATGTGATTTATATATATAATGTAAAGGGTTGTGATTGTAAGCCTCACTAACCGATCTATACATTGACAGTTTTTCCTGCAGAATGTTACTAGAATGCTATATTTGTCATATATGTTGTGTTATTGCACGAGTACTTCAGACAATGAACCCATATAAGGAGATTGAAAATACTGCAGAAACTTTGCTTTGACAGACAGATCAGAGCATAACAAATCGATGAAGTCTTTGGCCTAATAGTCTCGACTGAGAGCAAGTGCATGATAGGTCACAAGTCACAACCTCACTAGTTAGAATCCCCATCTCTTTGATAATTCATTTAATTTTCCCATCTCCGAGCAAAAAGTTGACGTTGATGAACAAAATTCCAAGTATTGTATTATTACTTGATTAGTAGCACAATTTCAAATAAGACCTAGAAGAAACTCGAGTCCATTTTTGAAAT
>LHUT01004314.1:0-10637 GCA_001412135.1 Silene latifolia subsp. alba
GGAGTTTTTGGGAGATTAATCCAACACGGGTCGGGCCCGGCCCGGCCTGGGTCAGCCCATGCTGATGGCCACCTCTATTTACAGCTAAGAAATCACCGTTTACTCCACTCTTAATTAAGTCGCCGATGTTCCATTGAGGTGCTGGTAGGGCAAGGAGGTAGTGCGAGGGGAAGAGTAAACTACGTACATGAAAAAGTAATTAGATGGAAATTTGGAGAAGAAGATGGAAGAAGATTAGAAGGGTATTAGACGGCAATTTAAAGACGGTGTATATTAAAAGAGCGAATATGAAAAAATAAATACGCTTTCAAAATTGATGAGGCTTATTAACAATCTTTCTCTCGACACTTTGTTTTTGTGATTATCTTCGGTGAAAGGCTTCAAAGGTGAGCTAATTTAGCTAATAAAGTTACGAAAAATGACACTGAGATAGGTTTACAATCAGTGTCGAAATTAACCTTTTGATTCCCTTTAAAGATAAAAAAGTGAGAAAAACTAGGATCTTCTCCATGTCGTACTCAAAAGGCGGTACTTGTAAAAACCCGTTTAGTTGCCTGAAGCGCTTCCACGGCAGCATGACCACTTCTCATAATGTCATTTATATTCAACAAAACAGCAATGTCACATTTTTTTCGACTAGTAGATAACATTTTTACAGCTGAATTCAAAAAGAACTTTTTTATCAATACAACATGAACCTATAGGAAAGAAAATTGGACACACCCACCGCTACGAAGTACACTAACACAACACAAAACAGTTTGCTTAGCCGAAAGGCCAGCCATCATGTCCTCCCGGTTTCTTCACCAATATTTGATTGTACTCGGGTCTTGATGTCTGCAGAAATCGAGAAGAATCGTCAGACAGTGTATCTGGATGTAACAATTTCACAAATGAGACGGTCTGCCCATCAAGTCCTGTTTTATCAGTACATTTCATATCGTAGCAGAACATAAACAATTAAACATGTAACTGGGGTAGCTGAATTATCAGCATCAGTACATTAATATAGTAGGGCATACATCAAGCAAGTATGCAAGAACTGTGCAATTTATCCGTCGGTGGTGACGTACTGGAAGGGAATATAAATGCAATACCATTCTAACATTCTTTATGGCTGTCATTCACTTGTACCATGATCAAGAAATTTAAGATCCTCAAACCAACAACAACAAGACCTAAAGTCTATGAATTCAGCAACCACACACTGATTTTGTAGGACCAGATAGACTGTGTACCACATTCGCAGAATCTGATTTTAGATACCAATATACCAATAGGCATAAACAAGAAATATACGGTGACCCCTGCGAACGAAATAACCTTGATTCGCCTTCAGTACCCTCACGGGGTTGAGGACTTGAAGGGATATTGTTAGTCGCCACAAAATGATAGAATGAATATTCCCACTAATAATTCGAAATCATCGCATCTCCGGCATGACTATTCGGGTGGGAGTTATCCCTCCGTGATGACAGATCCATGTTCGGTCCTACTTACACATAGCTCCTTGAAGCTAGCTAGTTGAGCAATAAGATAGTGAATAAATGAGCATAGGGACTGTATTGAACAAAGGCCAGTAATACTAATGCAACATCAGAATAACGTATGACATCAGCATAATTTTGTAGATATAAGATTACCGATAGCTTGAGAGCACAATTTTGCATCTTTCATTTTATATACGGGCAATACCTCTAAGATTTCTTTTTGTACATGGGCGATTGGGCGTCAGCCTCTTGGTGTCTCTTAAATAATCTGTACTACTTCATCAAAAAGCTAAGCAAGTATTCTAGTCAAAACAACATTGTACAAGCACCACTGTAGTTCGTACGGGTTTTTAATACGGGTCCATATCCAGGTGTCAAACTCTTCAAGACTCAATTTATGAAACATGGGGACACCATCTACAATGAAGATACTCCTACGAGAGAATGACTTGAAAACAAGAGATAAATCAAGAGCATGAAATGTTTTTGAGATTTAAAGTGATATAGAATGATGTTTGTGCTATAAGGTTAAAATCATCAAAACCATACTAAGCGCTCCTAATTTTGGTCTCTTCCTCGATTTTTGCAACGTGAGCTTCCTTATACGGAGTATGTCTTAGCAAGGAGGAGGGTCGAATTAGGAAGTGTCAGGAAAAGATTCAATTCCCATATCCTCAAGTCTCATGTCATACAAGAGAGGTCATGGCCGTGGAAGTGAAGAGTCGAAATAAGAAAGATCACTGCTGCACATGACGACATGACGTTCCTACGAATCCTACCTATACCAAGCTACTCATGTAACTTACCTCCCAACTAAAGAATTCCAATGATAATTCAAATACACCACCTCGGCAGATAACATAAAACCAAACCATCAGGTACTTGAGGAAACACTTCAAATTACAGTCACATTATCAGCCAAAAATCAATAAACACGTCACTGACTAGCTGCTGAAACTGAAAGCGAACACAATATCAAGTAGGAGCTAGACAGTTTTACTGACTAGTATTACAACAGGTTACATGTTCAGTGATTTTCCCTCAAACTGCCAAACTGATGGATTGCTTAACTTCAAATGCATCAGGAGAATCAGCTACAGAGATACACCCCCTTCATGACAATTTGCGTTCCTTTGGGTTTGTTTGGATACAATTGTAGGATTGCGACGGGGAGGGAAGGGGAGAGGAGGGTAAATGTAGGTATGGCGCTTTACAGCTGGAACATTTTAATTTGGCTTGTAGGGAAATGCAGGTTACAATCCAAACAAAGGTGTTCGCCCCCCTCCCTTCTCCTCCAAAATTTTCCATTGAAACAAAGGGTTAGTTCAGGAGTAAAGAAAAGTAAAAGTCTACAGTCTGTAAATAAAGCTGAACATAAAAGGTTGATCAGTAAATGGGAAATCAGGAGCAATATCAATATAATAGGTTACACTAAGCCTTTGCTACTCCCTGGCATAGACCCCACGTCCCCACTCCATCGCACAAACGAAAGAATCGACATTACAGGTAACACGAACAAGAGTTGAGAATAATGCATGAAGGTTGTGGAGAAAATTAAAGACTTCTAAAAGAAAACAAGATTTGTAATGTCAACAACGTTTCTCATATAGCAATTGCAGAAGAAGGAAATTACAGAATTGCTGGGTTTCTCAGAAACGCTTGTGGTGAACAAGCCATTTCGATGGAATGATGATTTTCCTCAGGATAAAACTCATAAAAGCTCTAATAATGGGCCACTAATACTAAAACAAGATCAAATGCAATTTGAATGGCACGATCCAGACAATGATTAAAGAGCTAGAGCGATCAAGTACAAGAAAAGACCAAAAGACGGCTGCCAAAGCACTACTCAAGCTATGAGGAAAGTAGACAAGAGGGGTAATATTAGTACAACCAAATACAGTTAACTCACCGGCCCTTGTACCAACTCGTTAGTAAGTTACAGTGAAAGACAAATAAAATCTCATTTGGCTGAAGTACTTGTAATTCATAATCACCGTGCACACTGGTATAGACTTGAATAGTTCAAATGTATTGATACATGCTGCAATTTACACACGCCACCTCAACAGATGCGACCTTACAGAACACACATCTAAGACTTAAGACAAGGGGGGAAGTCAAGGAAATAACAAAAGAAAAAAAATGGATTATTCAAGTCTATACCAGTGTGCACGATGATTGGTGATTGCTGACTATATAATGCATCATCAAAATTCTGAAATGGACAATGATAGGGCACCAAAGGTTTTACAGAGTTTCAACACCACCGTCTCACATAAGCAATGAAGAGAGGAATGTGTACGGTTCACATACTATATGTGAGAGAGTGGTAATGAAACTCGGTACCATGCGGCATTACACCCAAAAATCACCCTTCATTTATATAATTTCCCCAAATAAATAATGAAATCATGATCACTCTTTGCACAATATGACTAACTTGGCATCCATTTTTCTAGTTTACAAATTCCCCGAATAAATAATGAAATTATGATCGTTTCAACATCACTAATTGGGCATTATTTAGTCACCAAGCACCAGAATGACTAATTGGCCACTACAATTGTAACCCAAAGATAACCCGTCATTTGTACAATTATGAATTACCCAAACTAATTTACGAAACACAAATTCTTCTGTAAAACGGATTATTTGTAAATGACTAATTGGGCATTATATAGTCACCAAGCACCAAAATTACTAATTGGCCACTACAATTGCAACCCAAAGATAACCCATCATTTGTACAATTACCCAAACTAATTTGCAAAACACAAATTCTTCTGAAGAACGGATTTTTTGTAAATGACTAATTGGGCATTATATAGTTACCAAGCACCAGTATGACTAATTGGCCACTACAATTGTAATCCAAAGATAACCCGTCATTTGTACAATTATGAATTACCCAGACTAATTTGCGAAACACAAATTCTTCTGTAAAACGGATTTTAAATGACTAATTGGGCATTATATAGTCACCAAGCACCAAAATGACTAATTGGGCATTTCAATAGTTACCCAAAGATAACACATCATTTGTACAATTACCCAAACTAATTTGCAAAACACAAATTCTTCTGAAGAACGGATTTTTTGTAAATGACTAATTGGCCATTATATAGTCACCAAGCACCAAAATGACTAATTGGGCATAACCCATCATTTGTACAATTATGAATTACCCAAACTAATTTGCGAAACAAAAATTCTTCTGTAAAACGGATTTTAAATGACTAATTGGGCATTATATACTCACCAAAATGACTAATTGGGATACCCAAATAGGGATAACTCATAAATATCAATTTCTCAAAAAGTTTTTCTCGCTCTAAAACAAAAAGCTCTCCCCTCTCTCTACCTTTCCTCTCCTATTAGGTAATCTTTGACCTACTATAACCGACATCCTCCTTGACCTCCCATATGCCCCTCCGGCGCCGCCGGAGATGTGGTCAACCTTTGGCTACTCTCTGGCGGTTTCATATCCTCGACCACGGTTTCGATCACATCCTCACCCCGTCTTCGCACCACCTTGCTTCTTTGTTTTTCGGATCTTCATAAATCCCCGATATCATCCTTTTGTTACCAGTTTCTGCTACCACATTTTTTTGCCCATAGACAGATCAGTTCTTTGCTCGACTTCATCGTTTCTGGTTTTTGATTCGCTGGTTGCAATCAAAATTTATTTTAAGCTGTTTTCTTCTTCTGGCCACTTAACAGGTTTGAAGTTTTTGGGGCTTGTTCTCCAATTCTCCTTTTCAGTTCCACTTATGGGCAATTTGTTTCTTCAATCGCTTTTACTCTACCTTTATCTGTTAACTGGGCTATGACGGTCTGTGTCCTTTGCTCTATCTGTTTATTTGAAGCTTTAATTTGGCCTCTGGTCTCTCTTCTAATCGTATGTCTTTGCTTTTCGTTTGTTTTCGGTGTTTTTGATGGGTAATCAAGCGAGTTCTGGTTTGCAGTACCCGATTCCTCGTCTTTGGGGGTGGTCTTTGTTTCTTCGGGGTGGTCGAGGGTGTTGTGAGGTGGTTTGTTTCCTCTGTGTTTCGCTTTGGTTGAGTGTTTGCCGGCGGTGGTGTTTTTGGGTTGGTTTTGTTTGGATGGTTGGTTGTAGTAGTCTTCCTCTTCTCTGTTTGTTCGTTTCCTGCCTAGTTCGTTTTACGTTCAAGAGTTTTTCTTCCTGTGTTTCCCTTAGTTGTTAAGTTATGGCGCCCTTTACATCTTTTCCTTCCTGTTCTAGTTCCGACTTTCTTGAATTCTTCATCCTTTTTTATGGTAATGAGAAGTTGTCGGCTGAAGAAGTTGATTTTCTGAAAGTTTTTACCCAATTAGATTTTTCACCTTCTTCTCAAATTCAAGCCCTTAAAGATTTCGGTAACAATCTTTTTCGACAACATCAGTTTGGTCAGGCGGGAGACTCTTACGATAAGGCATGTCGCTTACTATGTATGTCTCTCAAAGACAAAAGCGTTCTGGATTCAAACTCAACCTTATCGCTCGCTATATCTTTGTGCTTAAATTTAGCAGCGTGTGCTAATAAGCTTCAAGCTTCTGACGTGGCTTTAACCTATTGTTCTATGGTCTTAAATTTCTTTCCTCGCAATACTAAAGCTCTTTTTCGTAAGGCGGTAGCTCTTAAACAGTTGCATCGGTTTCGAGAGGCTTTTACTTCTTTGGAGGAAGCACGTTTGATTGAGCCCCATAACAACGATATTCTCCAAGAGCTGAAAGAAATTGAGCATTGTCTTGCCATTAACAAGAATGGTAAGCGGGTTGTCGTTGACTCCTTACATGCGACTGATGTTCGAGCAGGGAAAGTGTTTGTTACTTCTCTCCCAGGTCAGGCAGTTGTTTCTTCTCACCAACATCAAGAAGCTGCTGGAATGGAGGAGAAGTTGGCCGCAACAGCAAATTGTGGATCATTGTTATCTTCTGGAACTGAAGGGCACGGAAAGCAGCCCATGTCGTTTCCCGCTTCGCCATCTGGCTGTGATTCTAGCAACTTGCCAGATGTGCCTATGGATTCCAACAGTAGCAGTAGCAGTAGCAGTGCGCCTGATGAGGCCTTGAATGATACAACGAAGGTCAGTTCTTCCTCCTCTACTAACTCAACATCTCGTCAGTTCCGCTTCACCAACAAGAAACGATCTCATAATACTCTCCATCTCTCATCTCAAGATTATGATAATTTGATACATGGCTCGAATTTGGGATTCTACCACCCAAGGTCCATGTCTTTTATGAGGGTTCGTACCCTCGTCTCTAAAACTATCCAGACGGGAACTCCCCATGACGTTCATGGGACAGCAGAAGTTCCTATTTCTCCTACAATGGAGAACTTTTTACATATTAGTACTGTTGAACAGACTGACAGTGTTCAGTTGGTTAAGGAGGAGGCCGACGTTCAAGTTGATAAGAAGACCCGTCTTAATTCAGACACTCCATATCCTACTAAGATCTCATCGATCAAGTTTGAGTTTGCGGCTGTCAGGGAGATTTCAATTACTAAGGAGAGACATTACCACACGAATGTTGGTAAGGATCGTGCTACTGCCATTAGAGGGAAAAGATCTATGGTTTCAGCTTCTTTTTGCAGGTACACCCGCAATACTGTTACCGTTATGAGGATGAAGCGGAAGGATGTCCAATCTCTCGAGTTTGATGCTCATTACCATCCACCGTTCAAGAAGAGTCGACTTGTTTCTTTGGTTAGCACTACTTGTACTTGGGTCGCACGTAGTTTTGGGGTTGCTAATGCCCTTTTGTTTGTACTCTAATGTACCGGTTTTTATTTATTTATAACAGTTTATTGTTGTCAAAAAAAAAAAAACCAAAGTAAATAAATGATATGATGGAGGGAGTAATTAACCAATATGATTTTGAAGCAATAATTCAATAAGAAAAAATGGTCATATGACAAGCTAAAATGTAGTTTGAGAGTTTATAATGCTACAAGGCATAGTGCCACAAGACAATTCCAAGTTCCAACAGGTATACAAAAAACAGCCATCTAAACAGAATGTTATTCTTCTTTGTATGGAATAAAAAGGATGGGGATGTGTTGAATGAGGGACCAATCATCCCCATTGGAGGTTCGGCATCTTTCCGTGAACGTCAGTGAACAGTAACAGAGCTGAAGTTTCTGAAGTGAAATGAGTTTTGGCATCCAATTCGGCATAGCTTTGAGATTCGGTAAATTCCATATAGTGAGAGATGTGAGGAAGGTGCAGTACTGCATCCCCTCAGGCAGTTCCTCTAACTCGGTAAAACTTACCAAACTTAAGGATTGAAGGTTTCTCGGAATGCATTGCCATGCTATACCATCTAGAAAATTAGGACAGTCTTCAATATGCAAATTATGCAAGGCAGAGAGTTGCTCTAACCATCCGCCATCACTCCTTAGTTTCAGGCATCTCTTAATTACAATGGATAGTAGAGAAGAAAAGATGCATGTCTGGAACAACTCCCTCATTTTTCCCAAGCTTTCTACATTCTTCTCATGAATTATGTGTATTGTTGCGACACACTGGATATACTCGGCTGGCATTAGCTTAAGCCATTCCAAATGGTTGACAATCAGCATCTTCTGTTTTGAATATAATGGCAACACAGGCTGATTAGGTCGATAGTTCTGGCTTATAATCTTCCATTTCAGAAGTATCCTAGAATTTTCTAACCGTAGAGCCTGCAGGCGAGAGCTTACTGGAAAAGATGTCATCAACGATCAGTCGGTTATTTCCAGTTCCTTCAAATGAGCAAAACAGGAGGATGGTTGTGGACTGGAACCTGTTCTTGGCCACCATCCTTTCAACTTGGACAATCCATGAATATTAAGTACTTCAAGGCACGGAAAGAACGATAATTCTTCACCTCTTGGACTGACATCCACCATAAACTCCATATTCGGCAACCCCCAAAGTTCCAGCTGTTTAAGATGAGGCAGTTTCCCGGCCTCCAAAGGCAGACATAATAACTCAGGACATTGCAAAATCACCAAAGTGACAAGATTAGGAAGATGAAATAGTATCGAGTTATCTTCCCTCCTAGGCCATCTAGGCATCGTCTTACCATGATATCCAGACAACTCCAACTCCCTGAGATCATGATGTGGTTGCATCTCTTCCAACAATGCCAGCTCATCCTCCATGTTTCCGTACTCCTCATCCCGTTTAAAATAAAAAGCGATCCTCTTTAGACGTTCCTTACTCCTTAAATAGGCCCCTCCCTCGTGGTCTTCCTTGACATATTTTACATTTTTACGAACCCCTATCCGGATTCTGAGATTCCCTTTCAGATTATTCAGCGAATGCAAGCCTTCTTACCCATCAAAACAATGTTTACCATCTGAACTTGCCCGGGCCACCACAAATAAACCGAGTGTGTGCAGACGAGTCAACAAACCCATCCCCCTAGGCATACAACTCAACTTGTAGCAAGAGGTCACATTTAAGGTGCTAAGATCTACTAGTTTGCTCACATCTTTCGGCAATTCTAATAAATTTGAGCATCGATATAAATCTAAAGTCTGCAAATTAACAAGTTTTGTAATTGATTTAGGAAGCTCTTTCAATTTCTCACTTCCTGAGAGATTTAAATACCTCAAATGAATTAGTTTGCCCAATGAATCGGGTAAACTTTTGGCACCTAATTTGCTCAAGTCTAATGACCTCAAGCATGTCCAGTTTTGTATTGATTTACCTGTTAGTAACTGATCTGTACTTCCCTCTGTCCAAGGCGCGTAACTTGAAGTAAAGTATGAATATGAGTCGTTCTAAAGATCTCTTGTGTATAACAGCCATATAAAAGAGAGAGATGGCGAATTCTGTTACTCACACTATGAGTATCATCAGAAGTTACTCTACTAATCTCAGTGCCTGCTATTTGCTCAGCAATATCGTGCAAAAGATCGTGTATCTTAAACCGCACAATCTCACCCCATTTGTCCTCAATTACGTCTTGGAAAAAACACCTTTGTAAAAGCGTAAGAAAATACTCCTCACCCATAGAATCATCACAAATATAGCCTTGAGCCATCCAAAGGCTAATTAACATGTGCTTATCAATCTCGAAATCTTTGGGAAAGATAGCACAATAAGTAAAACAACTCTTCAAGGCGGAGTCAAGCTGACGGTAGCTTAGCTTTAATATATGGTTCATACTATTATCAATTTTACCAATATTTGCTAGTTCTTTGTCTTGAAACAATAGCCACCTAATCTTAGTTTCACCATGTAACAGACTTCTAACTAATCTAATGGCAAGGGGCACATAACCACACTTCTTAACAATCTTTTTGCCAATTTTAACCAAGTCATCATCCGGATTTTCTCTTTGTTCCGGGTCAAAGGCCATCCTTTCAAACAAATGCCATGAATCATCTTCTGATAAACCTCGCAACTCATGCACTCGACTATTTCCTACCATTTTGCCCGTTTTTTTCGAACGTGTGGTTACAATAATCCGACTCCCACTTTGCCCGACTTTCAAAAACTTTTCAAACTCCAGCCATTTATGGTAACTTTCTGTCCACACATCATCTAACACAATTAAATATTTTTCTCCTCCCAAATGTTTCTGAAGTTCAAGTTGCATCTGCTCAAGGGACGTTAAATCACGCTTGTGATCATCTACGGGTAGATCTTTTACGACCTTGCCTAGAAGCTCTGTCAAATTCCAATGTTCTTGATCCTGGTCTGCGATGCAAGTCCAACTCCTCAATTGGAATGCACTTGTGACTCTAGGATCATTATACACAAGTTGGGCAAGAGCGGTTTTTCCCAACCCTCCTATCCCAACAATAGCAAGGGATAAAACACCGGGTTGATCAACATCATGATAGTCAAGTAACATCTCTACAATCTTCTCAACATCCTTGTCCCTCCCAATAATTACATCATAATGCTACAAGGCATAGTGCCACAAGACAATTCCAAGTTCCAACAGGTATACAAAAAACAGCCATCTAAACAAAATGTTATTCTTCTTTGTATGGAATAAAAAGGATGGGGATGTGTTGAATGAGGGACCAATCATCCCCATTGGAGGTTCGGCATCTTTCCATGAACGTCAGTGAACAGTAATGGAGCTGAAGTTTCTGAAGAGAAACAAGTTTGGGCATCCAATGTTGGAATATGTGTCCTC
>LHUT01004317.1:0-14339 GCA_001412135.1 Silene latifolia subsp. alba
CGAAGGAGATTGCCCCAGCTGTCGATAGAGGATACAACACCAAAAAAAAAAAATGCAACTTATCTAGACATAATAATATGGTGCAAGCCAATCACCAAACTACTGCAAACAATCAAATTTCTTGGTAATAATTCATGCATTATCATGACTCGATTTTGTCAAACGTCGCATTCATTTATTTACTTTTATTACATTCGTTTGTTTATATGTTATTAAAATATCCTGGCAAAGAATAAGAAACGTAAACAAATGAATGCGATAAATAAGGTTTTTATTAGATTAGACTAAGTTGGTACATCAGTTGCTATGTGTATATTAAGAGAATTAACGAGGTTTTAGTTTAGTTAGTGTACTATTAGTGACGAGGGTCTGGGAATGATATATATCTTTAATTCGAGTCTACCTGTTGTAAATTGTATTTTTCTTACGACTTACTTCTATTTTACCGATAAAAGACGAGTTTTAAGATATCAAGAAATCAATGGCGAAAAAGGTTAATACGGAGTACTGTTTTTTCACTGAGTTCCATGCAAATTGCTACTGTATTAAACTTACGTGCAATTAGAAGATATTTGTGATTAACAATATGTACATAAAATTATTTTGGTTCACCAAATCATTATTTTGATGTCAATCAAAATGGTACTTCCTCTGTCCCGGTCATTTGTTGTTCTTTACTATATCGGGGTGTTTAAGTGAGTTGTTGTCCTTTCTATTTTAAGAATGAACTTAATAAGCAATTTGATCATTCACATTCAATTTGTTCCACTTGTCATTTTGGTAATTGGCTCATTCCTCTTTTCTTGGTCTTTGTGCCAAAACCAAATGACAACAATTGACGGGGATTTAGGGAGTATGAATTAGTGGTAGAGCAAGGATTTTAACTTAGTGGAAGCGAATGAGTAATATATAAACTTATAAAGTAAACTTGAAAAACATGAGTTTTAACTAAAAACTTTAAAATTTCGATAGTCTAGCGGGGAATGATCTATAAAAACGTAAAAAATAGAAAACGTAAACAAATTTCGATAGAAAAATGATTTATAATTGTACATATATTTTGCAGAAGCTATTACAGATGCACTACACAAAAATGCACAGTCAAAAAGCGAGTGGAACGATCATTCCAAGACCCAACAACCGTGATCACAACCTATGAAGGCCAACACAACCACCCTGTTCCGGCGACATTACGCGGCCACGCAGCGGCGCTACTACCTCATTACTCCATGCTAGCACAACAGCCACTACCGTCCTCCACCATTACTCAACAACTGTTAAGTCACTTTGGACATGAAGCTGCCTCTAGTAGCTCCTTTGCAAACTTTTCTCAACTCCAACAATTACATAATCAACAATACGCTCGTCAACTCTCAATTGATGATTATGGTCTTTTGCAGGATATGATTCCTCCATTTCTACTCAAACAAGAGCCCTAATAATAATAATAATAATAATAATAATAATAAAAATAATTATAATTATAATTACATTTGTTTTGAGTATTTTTGGAGTTTTGGTTATGTATTTATAGTGTTTTCATTTTTTTTTAACTCAGAGTAGTAATTAATCGAAAATCAATGATCCTCATATTCAAGAGATGAGAGCCCTTATCTTTACTTGTATGTCGATGAGATCTAACCTGCCATTTTTAGGTTTAATGTATAATATTATATGCAAGACTATATGTATACGATATTAATGTTAGTTGTCTTCCTTGTCTGAAATTTATGTTGAATTTTCTTTGTAATGTTATATAATTCGATAACTTAAATTAAACCACATCCTAAAAAAATGTACTTATTGAGTCATATACATAACATGTACTCTGTATATAAATATAACTCATGTATATATAACTGTAATATGAGTAACATTGTTTTTGAGATGGCTCGATAATTGACATTGTTATACTTAAACTAGTAATCTAGTATGACTCGATAAGTAACAACAACGAAAACATACAAGTACATAAATATACTTACTAATACTTGTGATTATTTCCTTTTCTGAAAAAGAAAAAAAATTCTTAGATCACGGTTGCTCATGAGAAAAATGAGCATGCATAAATTGCAACAATGGCATGCATAAATTGCACCAAAAAAACAAAAAACAAAAACAATGGCATGCGTAAAGTTTTGTAAGATATAAACTCTATTTTGTCATTTCTTATCAGGCGACAACACAAATGTTGTGTAAAACTATAATAACTATGGAGTATCAAAAAACCATGCATGATCCTTATTAGTGTAATAATAGCTACAAAACTAGCCTATTATACGCTAACTCATTTTTCCTACAGAATAAGACTTAATTCAAGTTGTAACACTACTTGTAAGAGCTCTCTTACTCCAATCATACATGTTCGATTCTCACCCGTACACAAACGCGCTCATTTAAATATAAAAAATACACTATTTAATACCCCATTTAATTAAAGAGGTTCATTAATAAGATAAAATGACTAGTCCTTAAAAAGAGTGAAAGTACTACGTATCAACAATGGCGGAGCCAGGATTCGAGGTTAGCGGGGGCAAACAAGTCATGCTATATGACAAACTCGAAAAAAAAAAATTGAAAATTTTAACTAAAACTTGCGAGATTTTTATTTTCCAGCGAAGACGAGCTCCCATGTTAGCCCCCTAAATCCGCCATTGCATATCAACAAAATGGCCAGATGACCTCCTGAAAAGATTCCCCAAATGCACATGAGTGGACCAAAATATGTTTGAAAGAACTCGTATTGATCTATGGGCCAAGTATACAAATCAACGAGTTATCGTGAGTAACCGCTCTCGACCCAAAATTTTAGACGAGGTGTTACATTATACGTATCTATAAATATAATTAAAAGCCTCCTCTAAAATGGCTATTAAACGCCAAGCGGACAATTCCACGTAGGACTGGAAAAAGCCACCTAGACATCTACTACCCACGTGGCAAACCCGTCAAATGCCATGCTATGTATCCTGCCTGTTAAGATAAAGCTGCATAATTAAATAATTAATAGATAGACTTAACGGCTTGCTAAAGCTACCCAAAAATTCTACCTGTGTTGCTTCATCTTCTCTGTTGCTCCATCTTCTTCCTCAGTTCAACGGTTTACTCCATTCAAAGCCCCTATTGACTGCATACTAATTATAAGTATTTCATAAAACAATCTCAAAAACAACTCTTATTCTTAACCCCCTTCGTATACCTGTATCCGTAACCGAAAAAACCATTATTGACCATCGAATTACAACATTATCCCCAAAAATTCATCTATTCTATATTAAAATTCATTCATATTCATCTCCGTATTGAAGTTTAAATCGAGAAAAACATCTATTACTTCGAAACCATCAGCGTCTTACCACGATCTCAGACGGTATCGCAATGGAACAACAAACCATATTTGGATGAATCACGATCTGTCAGTGTGTACAGCTTTGTATTCCCCTCCGTTGTTATTCGAATCTGTCACGGGAACGGGTTACTACTCTTTCAAATTGTGTATTTGGTTCATATTATATCCCACAGGTATGTTTATCCACCAGTTGCACCATACGAACTGTTGTCCGTTTCATATATGTATACAATTTCACGAAATTCTTACCCGTTGCCTACTGTTTGTTCTGTCTTTGTTATTGTAACGCGCTTTAATTTGTTGTTGTGCCTCAATTTTCAGCCAAAATCTGCTTGAGAACAACTAAAGCCACTAATTTCGAATACCGTTGGATTGGGATTCCGGGTAAAAAAACAGAGGTACCGCTATTTGTTTCCTCATATTTTCTGCTTTATAGTTAATTTCACGTAATTCTTTCCCGTTGCCTACTGTTTGTTCTGTCTTTGTTATTGTAACGCGCTTTAATTTGTTGTTGTGCCTCAATTTTCAGCCAAAATCTGCTTGAGAACAACTAAAGCCACTAATTTCGAATACCGTTGGATTGGGATTCCGGGTAAAAAAACAGAGGTACCGCTATTTGTTTCCTCATATTTTCTGCTTTATAGTTTTTTAAAAGGTTTAGCTGTACCTGTTTTGCCTTCCAAAATTGCAGCGGGTTAGTACACTTATATGCTTCTTCTGCACCATACAAAAGATGATTTACCCAAACATTTGAGAGGCACTAAATTTATCCGCAAATCCAGTATAAGAACAAATGCAGGCGGAATTAGCCTGACAAAAATTGTAGCTAATAATTCCGACTTTCGTTGGATTTGGATTCCGGTTGAAAAATTAAGGTATTGCTATTCTGACGACTCCACATATATGATTATCTTGAGAGATAGCTTGCGTGAACATTTGGTGATTTTTATGTCCCATTATATCTTGCCTGTTGGTTTAGCTATTCGACTTTTTCTGTGATCATGCTTGACTGCTAGAGCACTTATTAAGGTTTCTCTTTCCGCAGTTCCTCCTACCCTGACTTCTTATCTAACTGCCAACCAGAACCTACCCTGCTACTGCCCTCTCTTCTCATTTGGCCTGTGTTTTCCGTAGTGTGCGTAATGAAACCATGTCATGACTTTCAATTCTCTATGCCTATTTTGTGTACCAAACTGCGTGGTGGATGTCTGTTCAACTGTGTTAATTGTCCTTTGGTTATGTACCATACCACTTATTATTACCTTTTGTACAGATTGAATCCGACAGTCCACTGATTGTTGTCATAGTATATGTAGCAAAAACATGTCGACAGCTGAGAGTCCTGAGACAAATGTTATTGTGAAATTTATACATTGTTTTTTTTAAAATCGTCCCCGAGTAAAGTAGTTCCAATTACGATAAGCATCTCCTTACACTTCTCTTTACTTGACGTGGGTTGTGTATTCGGGGTTAAAAAATAAGGTACCGCTATTTAGTTGTTTCCACATATTTTCTGTTGTATAGTCGTTCTTATAGCGGCAATAGTACCGGATTCCTCTTTCAAACTCCCAACGTGTTTGTACTCTACCTTCCTTTGTTTCGTCTATGATATTGACATGTAAACTGCTTTTAATAATTTAAGTTGCATAATTTAATAATGAGTTTACGGCTGCATACAACACATGAATTCCCTGCACAAAAGATCAATTTATGTCATTGCAGGTGTAGTAGTAGTAGGTTTAATTAGCAGCAGGGGACTACGGAAAAAGCAAAAAAAGAAATAAAATATGATGGGCGTGTTATTGGGGTATCCTAATGGTAGGCTAATGATGTATAATTTATGGAATGAGAATCATCAATTTAACCGTCACTAATTTTTCAGGAAGAATTGCAATGGAACAAACGTACCGTAAAAGAGGCCGTCCACGAAAACCAAAGTCTGGAAACGCTTCTGGTCCAGTCATCCCTGGCATGGTACCCCCGGCTGTTGCAATGCGCGACCCTGATCCAAGTACGGCTTTCTTATAGATTTATTATTTTGTTATATATTATGTACCGGTCAGTTATCCAGCCTAACCTGGTACCACAAATTCTGTTTGGCAGCCTCCACAACCGACCCCATGAACACCGAACCAAGAGACCCCATGGAAACCAATAACTCCATGAACTCCTCCCACCTCCCACCCCTGAGGCAAACCACCTGCCACATCTCATCAAGCACCCCTGTCAATCCAAATATCATCTCAGTAACCCAAAACAAAGATGCTCAAGACCCGGAATGTAGACCCCGTAAGAGAGGTCGACCACGCATTGGAACAAATTTACCTGTTGTCAAACCTGTTTGCTGCGGCACTGAACCAGCTGTGAACCCCATTGCTGACATGAATGACAAGAATGAAACTGGTAAGTGACTAAAATATAATGACGCATAACAATTCAATTTTGCCAGTCAGTGAGCACATTTTTAATCGTGTTTTTCCTGTGCCCTCAAAATTATACAGGTAGCTGCCAGAAGGGGCTCAGCCGACGCCGGATAGGCCGCCCACGAAAGGCTAAACCTCTTGCAAACTCACAACATCATGCCACAGAGATCGCCCCCGAGACAACCGAAGCTCTAAGTCCTGATATAAGCGGTGGAGGTATAATCTTCAACCATTACCAAACTTAGTAAGCGGTTCAGTGAGGTACTCCTAACGATCAAATCACTTTCATTAACTTTTGTGCAAAAAACAGGATCCGCAGATGTAATTTCTGACCTCAACCAGGCATCGAGCAACTCAAACACAAGTATGTCGTTTACCATGCAGTATTTCATACTCTTTTGCGCGTAGGGGAATACCGACCAATAACATTAACAGTTTTGCTTGAGTGTTTATTACTGCTTTAACCTTTATGACCGCTAACTGCTCACCAAGGTAGTACAATAAGAGGGAGATATCCTGACGAGGTAGCCAGATTAGGCTATATGATGTTGGAATATCAACTCAGGTGTCGCTAAACTTGCTAGGTTATACTAAACTACAACATTAGCTATTTCTAAACCAATGATGTAACCAATCATCTGATTCACCTTAGTTATAGTAAATTAACCAAACATCAAACTTGAAATATTAACTTCATCCAAATGACAGGGAAATATTTAAAAGCTTGGTGCTTCGGACCGCCAACTGAACTTTGTGAGTTCTGTGACGCCGTGGTCTGGAAAGAAGAATCTGTAGGCGAGACACCCAAAAAAAAAAGGCCAAAGTTCAATATATGCTGCCAGAAGGGAAAAGTCAAACTCACAGTACTCAAACAACCACCTGAACTATTGAAGAGCTTATTAGATCCATTGGGAGGGCCACGCTCCACAGAATTCAGAAGGTTGATCCGTTCGTACAACACTATATACGCATTCACATCCATGGGTGGAAGGGTCGACAACGCTGTGAACAAAGGTAGTGCGCCTTACTGCTTTAGACTTGGTGGCCAAAACCACCATAATATTGGCTCCCTCCTACCTCCAATAGGTAAACAACCAAGGTTCATGCAATTATACTTTCACGACACAGAAAATGAATTAACAAACCGTGTGACATCGTTGAGTGGCGAAGGGAAAAGCAGCCTGCAACCGGACATTGTTGAGAGCCTATCCGAAATGATGTACGAACACAACGACATCGCTAAATTCTGCAAAATGGCTAGAGAACGGATGTCTGACGTGGATTTAGAACCTGTTCAACTACGACTCCGCGCTGGCCGTAGCAAAGACGACCGACAATTTAATCCGCCAACAGGGGACGAGTTTGCTGCCCTTATAATTGGTTGCGGAGAAACTGAAAAAGGTGCCCGAGATATCGTAATCCAAGAACGCAAAACAGGGCTTCAACGAATCTCTGAACTTCACCCTAAATTTATGGCAATGCAGTACCCATTAATTTTTCCATACGGTGAGGACGGGTATAGACTAGGGATAGAGCATTCAGATGCGGCAACTACTAGCAGAAAGAAAAGGAAAACTGTTACAATGCGGGAATACTACGCTTACAGGTTCCAAGAACGGTGGAAAGATGGGGAACTTACTGACGGGATTTGCGTACTGTGCGGTAGGTTAAGGCAACAGTACATGTGCGATGCATTTACGTGTGTTGAGGAGACTCGGTTGGATTATGTTCGACACAACCAAAAAGCAATTAGAAAATATACGCTCCGTGGGCTAACTGATGCAGTAGCCGCTGGAGAAGTAACGCCTGCATCAATTGGCCAGCGCATTATCCTTCCACCATCTTATCCAAATTGTTTTAGAAATCTCTTCCAACTATACCAAGATGGCTTGGCTATATGCCGATGGGCAGGCCCTCCTGATTTGTTCATCACTTTTACGTGCAACCCAAAATGGGAGGAGATTTCGGAATTCCTAAAAGCTATCCCTGGACAACGGCCGGAGGATCGTCCCGACATCCTTGCTAGAGTGTTCAAAATAAAGCTAGACGAACTCATGCTAGACTTGACAAAAAGAGCTTTCTTTGGTGAAACTCTCGCAGGTATCATATTTATCATCCCTTATATGTAATACCTCCTATTCTCATCATATTATATACAGTACCATATTGCATCAGCCGTTCAATTTTTATTAAAAAAAAAACAACTACTAAAGATCAAAAACACCGTACCGATTGAGCGTCTACACTATTTAATAACTTAGTTCATTTTTCTTTGTTAGTACTATACTAGATGAATCCCAAGTTCAACAAACCACCTGGAAACCGGGATAAAGCAATATTTCAATTATTTCCCAGATTTTAAACTTTTCACCCAGCCCTATTCTAAATTTGATTGCCTTTATCCCGTTGACTTTTCCTAAACAAAAACAGCGTTGTCTAAGTGGAGAAAGTGTGTCTAATAATTGAATACACTAACTTTGTTAATGTTACCCAGTTATTTATACAGTGGAGTTCCAGAAGAGAGGGTTGCCGCATGCACATATATGCTTATTTTTGAGACCCGAAAGTAAGCAAACTGACCCATCGGACATTGATAAAATCATTAGCGC
Organism: Silene latifolia subsp. alba; assembly: GCA_001412135.1. Lineage (NCBI taxonomy): Eukaryota > Viridiplantae > Streptophyta > Magnoliopsida > Caryophyllales > Caryophyllaceae > Silene > Silene latifolia. Next base: position 8,382 of record LHUT01004317.1, read on the forward strand.
CGAATTACCGGACAAAGATGAAGATCCAACCGGATATGAGGCAGTGGTGCAATTCATGCTGCACGGCCCTTGTGGAGAAGCTAACACGAGTTGCCCATGTATGATTGCTGGGAAGTGCTCAAAGTATTACCCGAGAGATTTTTGCCCTTATACATCCGTTAGTGATGATGGCTACCCTATATACCGTCGAAGAAAAGATGGCAGAGAAGCTGAGAAGAATAAGCATACGCTTGATAACAGATCAGTGGTTCCTCACAACCTTGATCTATTAGTTAAATACCAAGCACACATGAACGTGGAATGGTGTAACAAACACAGGTCCGTCAAATATCTATTCAAGTATATGTCTAAAGGACCGGACATGGCCCATGCAAGTGTGCAAGAAGTCCGTGTAAATGATGGAAATGTGAATGCACAGCCAGTGGATGAAATTGAAACATTTCTTAAATGCAGATATGTCTCAGCATCTGAAGCGTGTTGGCGGATGTTTGCATTTGAAATCCAATATAAGCAGCCACCTGTCCAACGCTTGACGTATCACCTAGAATCCGAGCAAGATGTCTTCTTTGAGGACTCAGAGGCCCCTGATGACGTCCTAAACAGGGTGGGAGATGCAAGAACCACCCTTACCGAGTGGATGACTACTAACCAAAAACACGAGGATGCATGCGAGCTGACATACGCTGAATTCCCGACCAATTGGGTTTGGGACAATAACGGGAAAGAATGGACAAGACGGCAGAAGGGATTCAAAATTGGGAGGATATATTTTGCTAATCCAAATTCCGGAGAGCCGTATTACTTACGGCTACTCCTAAACATCGTGAAGGGGGCAAAATGCTTTGCAGATCTACGCACTGTTGATAAAGTCGTTCACCCTACATACAAATCAGCTTGCAATGCTCTTGGCCTATTAGACGGAGATGATGAATGGCATGTTGCCTTAAATGAAACAGCAAGCTGGGCAACTGCTCAACAACTACGAGAAATGTTTGCAACTTTGCTATTATTCTGTGAGGTCACAGACCCAAAACAGTTATGGCTTGCACATTGGAAAGAATTGTCAGACGACATTCTACCTAGACAGCAAAGGCGTCTCGGCTACAGAGACGTGAAACTAAGTGATGATCAAATCCAAAACTACGCTCTGTTGGAACTTGAAATCATTCTCAATAGAAGTGGCCGTAGCTTAAAACAATATGCAGATTTTCCAACCCCGGATAAATCCTTGATAAAGTATTGTGGGAATAGGCTGCTACTAGAGGAACAAAATTATAATGCTGAGGAAATGGCAGTTCAAGCTGAAGAACTTGAAACTGGGTTGAATGCTGACCAAAGAAAAGTGTACGACAATGTCTTAAATGCAGTTCACCAAAAAACTGGTGGCCTATTTTTTGTGTATGGAAGCGGAGGTACAGGCAAGACATACCTTTGGGGGGCACTCATATCCAGGATAAGATCTGAAGGACGTATTGTTCTTGCAGTAGCTTCCTCTGGAATTGCAGCATTATACTGTCTATGCTTCTGGTCTTCTGAATTAGCACTCAATGAGTCAATACAATTTGTTGCAGATTTTACATTATGGGTCCTTCAGTGGGTACGTCATAGAAGCAAGATTGCAAAAACTCAACTCTCCTACCAAGCCACAAATGGGAGCTTTAAAGTGCACTGAGATGTTGCTGTGATGATTAAATTATCAACATACAGATCAACAAATAACGGACGAGCCAAAAGAAATTAGACGTTGGAGTGCAAATTCAGTTGGATACATTTTTTAATATTGTTTTAATTTGTTTCGACATTTGGGACCATCTCAAATTATGTCGCACATTATACTGTGTATCACCAGTACAATGAATAAATGGATACTCCCTATATTATTGAAATACATCCTTTTGCATTCTTTTGGAAAACAAGTTTTGTGAAGGGTTATAAAGACGGGTTATGTACAAGGTAAGTTGGCGTCTTGAATGGTTATTTCTCTTCGCTTAATAACATACAAATTAAATTTGCATTATTTCAAAAAGCACTTTCACTTGTACACATTCATGTATAGTTGCTGAAAGGTTATTTTTGAAATAAACATTAACGATAAATACTAAAGGATGTAATGAACCTTAATTTGATACTCGTACCAATTCGTATCGGCATAAATAGGAATATGACAATCTAAATTTTTTGGGTGGAACATGATGGGGTTCTTATGATTACGTACCAAATATTTAAGTTGCTCTTTGCTTTTCATCATGAACCTGGAGTGTACCCAAATGACTCATTGTCTTGGGGTTCTTATGATTATGATTACGTAATTTATCTCCAATAACCCAAATGATCCATTGTCTTGGGGTTCTTATGATTATGATTACGTAATTTATCTATAATAACCCAACCTGCCGTGTAACCAAATGACTCATTGTCTGGTGTAATTTTTACTATCCATAATTGGGTTCTAGAATACGTTGAAAAATTTATAGAGTTCATCTTTTATCTATAAACTGAGGTTTTTCAGTTCTGTGGCATTATTACATATAAAACCAGCCCATTAATCTACACAATAAGTTATGATGCCCTTGACAATATTTTGTTTCTTTATTCTGACGACAGGTTCATTTTAGTCCATCAGTTTATATTTTGCAAACCAAAAAAATAAGCAAAAGACTATGTGTTAAAATGTTTAAGTCGTCTGAGATAAATAAAATGAATCAATCATTGAACTCATGTCACTCCTTTCCCAGGATCACACTTATACACTCTGACTACAAAATATGAATTCAAGTGGCAAAATAAAAATTTTATTCATTTTTTCCCGCAAGACCAAAGTCAATACAAATAAGATAAATAACCAAACTGATTGTAACCCAACTCAAAGCAAAACGAGAACCCAACTAAAAATCACCTATAAAACCCAACCCAATTATTACCCACCCAATCAAGATGCGGACGCATCTCATAGTACACATGGTCCGAGGCCTCATTATACAATTCAAAATAAACCTCATAAAACACTTCATCACTAGAAACCTCTATAATACGGCCGGTCCACCAACCATCGTTGACGAAAACATCTACAAGATCATACAAACTGAAATCAACTTGCCCAATGAAAGGTGCCACTGGACGAATATGCGCAATTGCAATGACATCCCTCAACAGCCGGACACCATCAGAATTCAAAAGATGGTGAAATTCAACGTACACCTCAACATCACCCAACAAATACACAATGGTAGCGAGGTAGAACGAACCGATAAAACCGGGCTCCGAGAACATTACCTCCACAACATCCCCAACATTGTAAAGAGCCATTTCAGAGATGGAGAGAACCTGAAAAAAAATTAAAAAAGATGAAGTGAAGAGGAAACAAAGACAGGAAATTTGAGAGAGAAGACAAGGATTTAGAAACAAGATGGATTAAATGTGTAAGGAACAATTCCATTAAATAAGAAAAAAAGAGAAGCTAAAGAGACACAAAAGTTTAACAAGCACCTGTAAACAAAAAGTTTACAAGGAATCTACATAATAATAACCATCCATAAACCCTAAATAAATATTACAATAAATAAACAGTGGATTAATTTTAGAGAAGAACCTCTACTCCCCCTTTCCACCTTCCACTTTAAAATTGAAGTTATTGAGACATTAATACCAATCTATTTATGGATTGAGGGGTTACATCTCAAAAATTGGACTGGATTTTTCCCCCTTAGCAAATTATCAATTATTCGAGTTAATGTGAGAAAACTAAAAGTCATTTACCTCCATCAATATCAAACTGATTCATCTAATAATCATAGCTATCTTAACTAACGGTTATTTGTACGTTCTCTACTAAATTTAAACTCCATATTTATACACCTGCATATTGTACCAACCAAGTCGTCTATTCTTCTACTTCTTACCAAGTGGAGTCAGGTTTGGTTATTTATACCTCTAAGGTAAAACATATTTAGGTAAAAACCCATAAAAAATGTTTATTTTACAGATTAACAACGGTTATAAATTAATTCACAGGTGCGAAACCAACTGTTACTGGTTTACAAACAAAACAAAGAAAAAAAAAACGAGCATGAGTATTTCTTTAAAAAAATAACAAACGGAATATGAAAATAAACCAAACACAAGTAATAATTAAAGATTAAAAATAACTGTTATACTTTAATGATTACTTAACACATATTAAGGTTCCAAATAATAATAGAAATTTAATTTAGAGAAGATCCTCTACTCCCCCTTTCCACCTTCCACTTTAAAGTGATAGTTATTAAGTCATTTATGCCCATCTATTTATGTCTTCGGGGGTTACTTCTCAAGAATTGGACTGAATATTTTCCCCTTAGCAAAATTACAGTGATTCCAGTTAATGTGTGAACACTAAAAGTCATATACCTCCATCAATATCAAATTGATTCATCTAATAATCATATCTATCTTACTCGGTTATTTCTACGTTCTCTACTAAATTTTAACTCCATATTTATACACCTGCAAATTGTACCAGCCAAGCCGTCTATTCTTTTACTTCTTACCAAGTGGTGTTAGATTTCATTATTTACACCTCTTAGGTAAAACATATTAAGGTCTAAATCCATAATACATATTTATTTTACAGACTAACAACGGTTATAAACTATTTTACAAGTGTCAAACCAACTGTAACTGGTTTACAAACAAGACAAAGAAAAAAAAAACGACCAGGAGGGTTTCTTTAAAAAAATAACAGACAGAATATGAAAATAAACCATACACAAATAATAACTGTTTGTAAACAAACTATAATAATATAACTTACCAAAAAAACCAAACGCACGCTACTGACGAGACATTTTAATGTTTCTACAACTATTTTAAATCAGATTTCTTCACCTGTTTAATTTTTACAACGGATATATTTATTTTATGGTTGATTTATGTTGGCTGGAATTCATCATTCAATCGTTTTGGCATGCAAGACGATTGAGGATGAATAATGTCTGGGGTCACACTAGGATATCCATACAGGTGACTCGATTCTATCTTCCAAGGAGAAAAAGAGGGCTATCATGCTGTAAAGAAAAATGTCAAACAACGCCCACAATTTAATCTCTTTCTGAGGACCATAAAATAGCTACAGTCATTGAGTAGATTAATCATAAATCTAAACGGACAAAAAACACATCAAAAGCAAACGGTGAAAACAACTTAAGCTTAAACTTATTAATTAGAGAGAAATAAATAATTTGTCTCCATACAACCAAAGACAATAGTCACCAAGAAGACCATAATTATAGGAATACAATGATGAAACTCCTACAACTATGACAAATAAAACCCAAAAAATAGGATCACTCGAGGACACCAACCCACTTATTATCCTCCCAAATTAGATGAGGCCGCATCTCGTAAAAAACGTTGAACGAGACTTCGTCATACATCTCAAAATGTATCTCATAATACCCTTGTGTACCACAAACATCCACTACTCGACCAACCCACCAACCGTCGCTAACAAACACCTCAACGAGGTCGTCGACGGCATAGACAACAGTCCCAATAAAAGGGGGTAGAGGACGTATGTTCACGACCTCAACAATATCTCTTAAAAAAAACAGCCCATTAGAAGTCAAGAGGTGATGAAATTGCACATACACGGCACCGTCACCCAAACATAAAAGAACCGTAGCAACGAAAAAGGAACCGACAAAACCGGCTTCAGGAAACATGACCTCTACCACGTCACCGACTGAGTAATGGGCCATTGAAAGTAGAGGAAAGGAAAAAGAAATATTAAAAAAATTTTAACAAAAGAGATATCTTGACATATACCAAAAAAATACAACGCCCTATACATAAAAATAAAAGCTTATTTATAATAAACTTAAACAGTTAAGATGCCTAACAAAGAAATTAAAAGGACAAAAAGGCCACATAATACAACCGTCATCAATCTATAATAATTACACCAATAGTAATTGCAGCAAT
>LHUT01004318.1:0-14334 GCA_001412135.1 Silene latifolia subsp. alba
AGCAAAATACAATAATGAGAAATATTGATAATTAATGAAATATCATTACTTTATAAGTTATTTATTTATAAAAAAAGAATATTATATATACCGTGTATTTATTGCACATGGTCTAAACTAATTATCATATTAAAAGCCAAAAACAAAAATGGACTAAACCGGATGATAAAAAAGAGAAAAAAATATTCAGTGGGGTCCAGTAGTTTACCAAGTTTGGTAAGTGTTATGGTCAAATTGTAGGCAGGAGTTGGTATTTGGTAACCTTGACATATAGTACAACTTTTCACTATCAGTTAGTCTTCTGAAGACGGGTCGGAGTAAGTAACAGATAATGCCACTCATAAAATGGATAGAGGGGACAAGGTAGGGGCACCCTCATGTGCTTCCCTTTCTCCTCTATTTGGGTCATTTGTGAGAGAAAATGGTATCCGTCATTTCAAAGTGACGGATACATATCGTCTTCAATGAGATTTTGGGTTTCACTATCTCGTTTGTTGGTGTGAATGTGTGATGACTCGCTCAAATTATTTCAAAGGTAAATCATAAATGTCTTTGTTTATTTCTCTCAAGCAATCTAAATGTTTGAATGTTGGAATCAAATATGTATATTAAATAGTTAATTAATCCTTGTACTCTATTTAGAAAGGGCACTTTCATACTTAGCATATCAAGTTGTGGCACACCATTAAAATTATGTTAAAAATGAAGAATAGTATTGTTTCTTTATACACTAAATTTTATTGTCTATCTTGTGGTTACATTAGGCTCTGTTACGTATGTAAAACTATTTGAAAAATGAAAATTTGAAGGTGATTGCAATTTTAAAAAAAAAATTAAAAAGTAGTTGAGAAATTAAACGAAGCTGGTTCTTTTAAGCCATCTTCGACGTTCCTGTAGCAGGGGCTACGAGTGGTCAAACATTCGGGCAGTGTTGACTCTGGGGCGGGCTGAGCTTGGCTAGGCTAATCCACAACCGGCACGAGGTAGGGGCAGGTCAACACCGGATGGCCTGGGCCTAGTGGAGGTGGACCCGAAACCGGCCTGTGATAGGGTCAAGGGCGGGTCGAATGCGGGTCCAGGTTAGATTAGCTCGACCCAAACCCGCCCTACTTGTTGATGGGTCGGGCTGGGCCAAGCAACGGTCACACAAGCCGAGTTAAAAACAACCCGAGGGGTGGGGCATGAGGGCGGGCCGAGTCGGCCCTGAGGTTTGACCAACCCCAACTGGGGCAATATCGATTGACACACTATTATGTAAATAAACCTTAAGCGTGAACAACAACAACAACAACAACAACAACAACAATAACATCATCAACAACAATAACAACATAGCCTTAATCCCAAAATGATTTGGGGTCGGCTGACATGAATCATCCTTTAGAACCGTTCATGGGTGAACGCACACCTCAAAATGCGAAAAAAAGGAGCGAAACATAATACAAAGTCAAGGTAAACTTATAGGTTTTAAAATCGAATTCCGGATTTCATTTATAAAAACTTAAAATTTAAATCGTTAAAACCTTAAGCGTGTCTATGAATTTAATTCGATCGTAATTGTGAGGATGGGTCTAGTTTTCGAAGCGCTTATATCATACTAGAGTCGCTAAAATTGATCTAATCTATACCCGGATCTATGTCTGAACCGATGATCCAAATTTGACTTGCATCCCGAATTGACCCAGAAGCAACTAATCAAAAACGTTTATTGTCGCGTACTATTCATTACCCATTTATATCCCTTACCTAATCCAAGTATTTGCAAACCCAGAACTCAATCAACCCGTTTACCATGTCTAGTCCGGTAGTATAATAACCCTTGAGAACTTGAGGCCCAAGGATAAAACCGAAACTCAAATAAGTCACACAGTTTTTAGGTGCAGAAGGGTTTAAGATCATCAAGGTTTTGTGAATACTCTTGCTACAATTCACAGCTTTACACAGTTTAATCTGTACCACACCATAATTCAGACGCCGTGAAATCTTTACAAAAGGTTTGAAATTTTCTCTCTTTTAATTTCTTCCTTTGTCTACATTATTTGTTCACATGTTGTACGTACAATTTTACATTCTGCCAAATTAAATTTCGGGTCGTCGTCATTTATTGCTGCATTAATACTCTGCTGTCTAATTTTCGATGCAATTTTCATCCCGGGTTATTAAAAAGTTAATCTTTTTGTTAAATAATGCTCGTAGTTCTTATGAATTGTTTAATTTTCTTGTTTTTTTTTCGGTTGTTATGCCAATAAAGAACCCAATTTATAAACTTTAGTACAAATATAGCAACATTGATATAATTATACCTTAATAATTTGCGGTGAAAGGAATTTAATTAGATTAGTTGGTAAAGTTGCGATCTTTATGGCCTATTTTTATGTTGGTGTACGAAATCAAATTTTTGACATCCTTGTTAGAGGCATTTAAATCAAAAGTAAACAAATAATTGGGGCGTAGGCAGTATTCCATAAGAATCGGGATGCTGCAAGAAAAAAACCAGGAAACTGTTTTGATGCTCTCAGATGTGTGTGTTGGGGGATTCCAGTTTAACAGCTGAATATAAAGTGGGAATGCGATTTATTGCAGGAATCGGGTTGATATGTCTTCGACAGAAGAAGAAATCTTACAGAAGTACAGAGTCAGGAGAACTGTAATGGAAATGTTAAATGTTCGAGGCTATAATGTGAGCGACGATGAAATCAACATGACACTAGATCAATTCCAGGAACGATATGGTGATAATATGAATTCAGATAATCTTTTCATCTCTAAGGAAATGAGAAACAATAGTTCTGATAAGGTGATGAATGTAATTTTTTATTAAACCTGGTTTAACTGTAGTAGTATGCAGCATTCTTTAATTTTTTTTTTTGCCTGTATGCTCTTATGTTATTGTGCAGATATATGTTTTCTTTGTTGCTACGACCCCGTCGAAGAAAACAGTTGGAATTCCAGAAGTAAAACAATTCCTGGTAAAGATGACTACTGATTTAGTTTTCAGAGCAATTTTGGTGGTTGCAGGAAAATTGACTCCTTATGCAAACAAGGCCCTTTTAGAAGAACCGAAACTGACACTGGAGGTCTTTGAGGTAAGAGATACTATTGCGAATTGAAACCTTTTACTCGGTATTTGGAAACATTTCAATTTCGAGATGTGCAAGTTTACAGTGCATTGACTGACTGATACTTCACTGTAAAAAGAATACGGAAGACAGTTTTTCATTACTAAAATCAACGGTGTCATTGCTGATAATCCTCTGAAATCTTCTGATATACTACATGTTTTAGTTTTGCTGAATGTCCATGTTACCAAGTAAAGATCTGCTAGTAAGACGTTAATGTTTTATGTTTGCGTGCAGGAAGCTGAACTCTTGGTTAATGTTATGAAGCATGCCCTTGTCCCTGAACATCAGGTTCTCACAGACGATGAAAAGAAAGCACTTCTTGAAAAATATCAACTCCACGAGACAAAGGTTCGTTTAGGGGATGTTGGTAATGAGACTCTTTCTTAGGCCGGGCCTAACATTGATTTTTATCTGTTTATCAGTGATTGTCTCGAATGAGTCATTCCGAGTCCATGAACAACTCAAATTCAACTAATTTATTCTCAACTGTTTTGCTTATTTTTCATCTTGTTTTCAGCTACCAAGAATTCTTGTGAATGACCCTGTTGCAAGACATTTCGGACTCAAGCGTGGCCAAGTCATGAAGATTATCCGGCCTAGTGAGAATGCTGGCAAATACGTCACATATCGGATTGTTTTTTAACTTATGATTCCTCCCTCTTTAATTCTAGGAAAAACAAGTGACTTCCATGTAAAAGACTGCTTCTAATTATATTTGAATTCAGTGTTTTCATGATTGTGGTCAAAGTTGCTTTGCCTATATTATCATTCATCATCAACTATTTTTACTTGTGTGGCATCTCACAACCAACCGGTTGTAAAACGTCACAAGCTTGTAACGTGGCACAAATGAAAATTTGTGCATCATAATATTAATGGTGCATTCTCTCCTCTGTATCTCACAATAGTGCTTGAATACACAATGGTCTAAGGTAAATGTACCCAAAATAAAGGGTTCATTTCCGTTCAAGTAAATTCATATCTACGAGTAGAATTATGTTAACCTTGTTTACCCTAGGAGGAGCGTACTGAAACAATAACTTATCGAGTTTAATGATGATATATGAGTAATAAATTTTTAGCATATTGACTTCTTAAAAAACTATTTGTAATTCCGTAACCGTGATTTGCAATTCCATTATGATGGCAGTTAGGGTGGAGGGTTGTGTTTCATGGTAGTGAGATGGGTGGTGGTAATTATAAAATTGGAGAAACTTTAAAAATCGAGTCAATTTGCACGTAGTCTAAAATGATTGGGAGTAAATTGCATGTATTAAAACATTTGGGGGCAATTTATACCTAACCTAAAACGTTTGGGGGAAATTTGCTACTTTTCCCTATAAAATAAGTAGGGACCCCAATAATAAGGGGTGCATGTGAAAAGATGGCGTTGAAATTGGCGCGGCGCCACCCGGTGGCGCAAAAAAGCTAGTTTAAATCATTATTTAACCTTTGCACCTTCTTCCCACAAAACCCAAAACCCCGCGAAACAACAATCAAGCACACCCTGCAAAAAGATGGAAAATTTAGCCCTAATTTCTCCAAAATCCCCAAATCCCACATTTCTTCCCTCAAAACAATGCTTTAATTTTCATCTTTTCAATCAAAAACAAACTAAATTATTCTTTGTTTCAAAACCCACTTCAAAATCTCTTCTTTTTGCATTTTCTACCCATAATTCCCATGATCATATTATTAATACTAATTATAATAATGAAAATCCTAATAATAATGCTCAGAATTTTGATGGGGTTAGTTTTTTTGCAAGCACTTCAACTGCTTATACTCCACCTCCTTCTAAATTGTGAGTATTTTCTTTGCGCAATTTTTATTTTGGGTCATTCGGAAATAGTCTGTTTGTGTTGCTTACATAAGGTTAATTGGGTAAGTCTGCGTACATCCGACCCCGAGGCATTAGGGTAATGTTATTGGTGTTGTATAGGTTTTTTGTTTGAATTTGGGTGAAATTTTTAATTGGGTATTCATATTTGACTGTTATTTGGTTGAATCTGTGGCAAAGATTGTAACTTTTTGATGAATATGATAGTGAATTGCCTTTGTTTTGGATTGGAATCTGCGTTGGCGTTGGATTATCTGCCCTTTTTTCTGTTGTGAATTCCAGGCTAAAGGTAAGTGTTCTTGTATGACTGTTTTACTGAATTTGTTAGATTTTGATGAAAAATTGGAAATTTGTATGTTTATATGTAAGTTATGTTGCTCCGACTTTTCATATTACCTCCCGTCCACCCATGTGACCACTAGACAATTGAAATGGGTAGAATGTTGGTCTGGTGTTAGCCAATAGCCACAAAGGCCGGTGAATGGGACCGTTAATGGAAAGGTTAATTATTGAAATGGGTAGAATGTCGGTCTGGTAGAGCGTTATAGGCAAGAAATTGGAGAAGAAACGGAGATGGAAAGTTGATTCGAGTGGATATCACATACGAGTGCAAACTGCAAAATACAAACTTAGAAAGAAAACACTCTTGAGAGGAATTTAAAAAAACAATAGGAAAAAGAAAGACAGATAGAATCTTCATCCGCAAATTTGTTTCTTTAAGCCCAATCTTTTGTTTTTGAGATCATACTCAATGCGAAAATTCGCTTGCTGATAGCTTCCTAAGATGATTGCCGGGCCTGTTCCGTCCCCAGTTTGGTTGGTAGGTGTGACAAATGGAAGGCATAAAGTATCTTGATCATATAGGGCATAATTTGCCACTGGCAAATCCATTTTTACACCATCCTTAAAGAGAAATGCCATTTTTGGGACCACAAGGTCTTTCTCGAAGTCTATACCTGTAACATTGATGCACAACATGGTGCCCCCGGGCGTCTGCAGAAGGCTGACCCGATCCTTTTCATCTAGAGGAATCTGGTCCTGGTATGCCAGGGCAATTAGGTCAAACACAGCGGGATGCATATAAGTGTAGGTTGTCCTGGTGTCCACTATGGTTCCTCCATTCCCATTTTGGTTGGGAATGACAATATCGTTTGGTATCTTAACGATTTTAGAACCAATGTTGATTTGATATAACTTAATGTAGTAGTAACCATTGGCAGGAATGGTGGAAGGGTTCTTAAGCAGAGGGGTGTATTTGATCCCTTTAATAACACCCGAGTCCCCAAGAATCAATTTGGTGCTCTGTCGAGTACTGTCAAATTTATGAACCAAAAGACAATAAGAGAATTTGTTGAGCCGGATCTGTTTGGGAAGCGACATTGGCATCTTTCCAAACCCAATAATTCCTTGAGGTACGTCTCCAGTAGTAAGTGGAGAACATCCCATGAAGATCTCGTTTGGAGCCTTCCCTGGCAAATTGACGTTCTCAAAGATGGCATTGCCAGAGGTTATGTCTGAGCCGTAGGCTCTACTGTACGAACAGGGCTCAGTGCAGTTGCCAGGAGAGCTCTGAAGGCAGTCCGGGCAGCTTGCCATGGTGCCTGGCTCGTCCAGCCAAGCACATTTTTTATTGTTGCATGTAACGGGGAAGTTTGTAGACGATAGTTCAGGATTGAAAATGAAAAGCTCAAAGCCAAATGAGCAAGGAACCCATATGAAGCTACTGCCAGTGTCAAAGATAACAGGCAGTGTTTGGGAGGGAGTGCCAAAAGAGAGCAAGATGGTGTACCCTCCATATCTAGGGAATAAATCGTAAGAGGGGGCGGATGAAAGCTTATTTTGATGTTTTAAATAATAAGCTCGTTCAAGGGCTGATTTTGCTAGCTCAACGATGATATCTTTTGGGCTCAGCAGGTTATTGTTTATCGGAATTGGGGAGAGTTCTAGCGTGTAAGGAAACGAAAATGTGGGTAAAATGAATAGGGAGGAGATTAAGCAGAGAAGTAGACATAGCCGACTAGGAAATGCCATTGCTTTTTGTGTTTGCGTTTTGTGTGAGTTGAGTTGGGATGAAAAACGATTTCTTATATAATGAAGTTTATGTCAACGCCGTAAATGGAAACCTTCTTATTATGATCTATAAAATTTCCTACTGGGAGTTAATAATTTGCAGTTGATCGGATCATGACAGTCTCCATGTGGAGAAGCTTTTATGTAAACCATTTGCAGTAGCCGGCGTAAAGAATTACTTACAGAGGTATTGTTTGGTTAATGTGTGAAGCACTCCTAGATCAGTAGACGGTTCTTATACGAGGAAGGTGATATATGATTATGAGTTTACTTTCTATAAGATACACCAAGTGTTGATTTAAAACTATTACAAATTGATAATATTTTTTTAGCCTAAAAATATAACAAGAGCAACTTGAGCAACTATTCAGCAACTAAGTTCTAAATGTGATCTTCACCTAAGCCATCTAATTTAGCCAAATTGCAAATGTGACCTTCGCGTAAGCCATCTAGTTTGCAAACTTTCTCCGTCAATAACTAACATGACAGCTGCCTTGGAGCTTAGTCCAGTGGTTAACATAACTGTGTCGAAACTCTGCATCTCAATGCAATTATCTAGGCTTGTGCATTATATGGGTTTGTGTTTTTTTTGTTTTCTCATTTTCCTTGGGTGGCATGTTTAAGCTTTGGCATTAACTTATTGCTCGCAACTGCTACGTTTCTATCCTCTTCCTTGGTAAAATGTTCAGTCTCAATGCTTTTTACATTATTGACTTGCCTCGTTCATAATCATTTGAAGTCTAGCTACTAATTGATGAATGTGTCAGAATCATGAAATGCAAGATGCTTGCACGACTACGATTGATTTTGGGGACAAGAAACCGAGGCCAGCTAGGAAAATAAGTGGAGCTACGATTAATATCTCTCACTTATGTAAAACTGAAAATGAGGGTAATGTCATTGACAACTTCTAGATCATGAATCTTTGTAGTGCCGATTAACAAGTAGATCAAACACCCGAGTTCTAAGGAAATCAATCAGATGGACTTATTTTCTCTCTATTATTATACACTGTCTAACGACTCATGATTATAATTTTACAAAGTGGTGTTTTACGATTTGCAGTTTATCTTGACGCGTACATTAAAGAACTTTTGCCAGAGAATCCACCTAAAACCAATGATGACACATCTTCGAGGAGGTCATCTGAGGATGCCAAGTCTCCCGAGGTAGTATGCGCTATGCAGTATGGTGCCTGAATTAAGTCTCCCGAGGTAGTATGCGCTATGCAGTATGGTACAGAAAGGAGCTGTTTCGAATGAAGCTGCCTCTCCTGAATTGTCCCTAAGGAAGAGTAAGTGATGATATCTGGCAAGCAAAAGTTTAAAGCTGTACAGATTGTATGCTTATCTCTAAGACTTAAACTGCTTGACTGACCATTATAGTCATACATCTAATTTTATAATAGAACTAAACATTTATTTTATTGAACAAGAATATTTACATGAACCAAATCGCATGGCAATCAAAACGATGTATGTTAGCAACGATAGAGAGAATCATGTTTTCGTCACAAAATTAAGAAACTAGGGTTCTATAACTCTATTACGAGTATCTGTCTCATGAACATGTAGAATTATCAGACGCTGCTGTTTTTTAATATTAATGCTTTTTGGCTCATTTATAATGGATTGTTTAGTGTCAATGCCCTTGTCCGAGCGTTAAGTAATGTAAATGGGTACTTGGGAAAATGAAAGTGTGAATACCAATTCTCATACCCTTGTTTTATTTGCTTTATTCATTTTCGTTTCAAGCCTTCTTTTTTCCTCAGTATGATTATGTTTCTTTACTTAAAACATCTAGTTTTGTCTTGTGTCATTGGTACTAAAGATTGTTAACTTTGTTACAGAGACGCTACAGGATATAATCGATCCTGAGCTACGTCAGAAAGTCTTGTGAGTTTCACTGAGTTCTTGGTATTTTTGATATATTGTAAGCACTATGAAGTTGTCATCCATGTTTTTGGTGTTCTTTACGATTTATTAGAAGTAATAACGCGTTTGCCCTTGCAACAATTTCAACACCTTATTCCCGATATGATCTGGGGTTGGTAAACATGAATCGCTATATGGGGGTGAAGTGGAAAACCAAAATCGAATCTCAGATCTTATATTGAACTTTTCCCTTGCCTGATTCTTCATGGTAACCTCTTTTAGTGAGTCATGATCTCGGATTTTGTTGTCGATACCTGACTCCGTCATCCTTTAAATGTTCTATATGAATTTATTTTACTGATTAGGATTCTCTTCACGATCCTTCTAAGCGATTGAGCACAAATGTTGTTACTAAATAATTTGCATGAAGCAGACTATTAGTAGTACCCGGCACAAGTG
This sequence comes from Silene latifolia subsp. alba, assembly GCA_001412135.1. Lineage (NCBI taxonomy): Eukaryota > Viridiplantae > Streptophyta > Magnoliopsida > Caryophyllales > Caryophyllaceae > Silene > Silene latifolia. The sequence continues at coordinate 9,366 of LHUT01004318.1, forward strand.
TCTCCAAGTGTCAGACTCCCCAATTTTTAAAATTCGCATATTTTGGCTTTAAATGAGGAGTCCAAGTGTGTCTGAGCTCCAATAGGTACACGAGGAAAATAGGAAATCGGAGTTGGAGTAATATAGCTTGTTACACATTCAATGTCTTGTTACTTGCTCGGTGTTTCGTTTTAATTGGTGTCTTTCCTAATTAAGATGTTCTCTTTCAGAGATACAATGATGGAGAAAGATATTCTTGAAATCAATCGGATATTACGTGAGTCGTCTGGATTTGAGCTGTTATGCATTGTTACTTCTTTATTGGGCAAGATTTTTGTTAGCATCTTATATACACCTCTGAGTTTATTCGTTAATAATGACAATTTTGACCGATTTTTTGATTTTTTTCTCATAGTATATTCGTATTAAATATTTACCACTTTGTAATAATGAGAGTACACGACAATTTTTCTTTCTTTTCTTGTTTTTTATCAACGGAAGTTGATAGATCGTGCCCTAATAAAGTCGTGATTACTTTCCTTTCTTTTCTTGTTTTTTTTTTTGGCTTACAGACATTGTGAGTTGTTTATGGTAGGTGAAACGGGTCTTACATATGAAGAGATCTCTTCAAGATTTGAGGCCGCTTCTGAGATTCACTTGGCAATGTCGAATCCTAGAATTCAGCAAGTGTTGGCAGAAATATGCTCTTCTGAAAATCCAATGACTGGTATCAAGTTTCGATCCAATGCGGAGGTAATAAAACTAATTATTTCATTTCGTCTATACATTTCACAGTGAGTATTGTGTGGTTCCGTGAATTTTCGTCAATTCTGGGTTTCTTATATTTGCTGTAATTTTTATTTTTGTTGTTTGTAGGTCATGGATTTAATAATGAAATTAGTAGCACTCTTCCCTGAAATTGGACAACTCTATGGATTATGCTGACCATTGTTTGAGGCCTGTTCTATGTAGTCGAAATCAGAGATTGGTGTTTGTGACTACAGACTGTTGATGTTAAGTTGAATAAGAGTATACGAGAGGATTAATGTGTTGCTTATCAAATGTATCACTAATACACGGTAAATTATTAGATTGGTTAGTTCATTTAGCTTGGTTCAATTCGAATACAGAGTGTCAGTGTATGGGATATGCAAATCTTTCATTTCTGATAATCTGTGGAGAATAGAGATACCACATATTTTTCCAGAAGCGGATTCGTGTGTCGATTGGTTGGCTAACCAAGGGGTACTTCAATCCGAGCAGCTCCTTGTAATTTTTGAGTCGAATATGCTAAGTCACTTATTCCGTCTAGTGCAGTCAGAACTCAGATGTTGGGGGTGTAGCTTGGCCTCAAGTTGTTTCTTTCTATGCTTTTTAGTTTTATTTGTACTTTTAGTTGTTTCTGCATTTTAATTTTGGGTCAATTTGGCTCCTTACCACCAAAAAAGGAAAATATTATAAAAATCACAAATTCTCATTGAAGACCGACACTATCCGTCACAAGCTGAAAACGGATAGTGTCCCTCTCACAAAATGCAAATAGATAGTGCAAGTGGAGGGAAATGGATACCTCCACTTGCACTCCCACTTCATTTTGTGAGAGGGTCACTATCCGTGTTCAGCTTGTGACGGATAATGTCTCTTTCCGCCAAAAAAGAATTAATAAATAAATAAATATAAATGTCTCTTTCTCAACTTTCCTGGAATAATGATAGTATACTTCAGTATTTTAACATGTCTATTACAATTTAATTCTGAAAATCGTAAAAGTATAAACTATAAACCCATACTTGTTGGTAGACATGGCAAAACTAACCCGACTCGAATGACCCTATCGGATAAGGTTGACTCGAGACCCGAAATGTATGACCGAAAGTGACCCGATTCGAAGTGATCCGACTTGAGTGACCCGAAATGACCCAATTGACCCGTAATGACTTAATTAAGGGAAATCACGTCCCAAAATGACCTAAACGACCCAACTCGATCTCAAGTGACCTGACTCAAAAATGACCTGATAAATTGTTAACCCGAAAATTACTCAATCCAAAATTAATCCGACTTGAATCAGCCATTTATCAAGTCTACTCCCTGTTGGACCACTAATAACGGTTTAGTGGCACCAATTTAATCTATTATTATCATCAATTTAACCTAACCCTCCCCATTTCCATCCCCTAATCAAAAATCCCCAATTCAATTTAATTCCCAAATCCCTAATAAACGCACTCGCCCAATTCAATCAATTCCCAAATTCGTCGATCAATAATGACGACAATTAGGTCGGCGACTCCAACAATCACCCAAACCCTAACCCTAGAATCCACACAATCCCCAAATCAACAACTACAACCTCCGCAATCGCAAACCCTAGTTCTTCGTCTCAATCGAAAGAAGAAGAAAGTTACATGGAGCGAAGACACCGTCGACAACGAATTCATGAACAAGAAAAGCTCGAAAAAATGTTGTATTTTTCATAAAGAGAAATCTTTCGATGAAGATTGCAGTGACGACGAAGACGATGATAATGATAAGCGTAAGCATCATGATCATGATTGTGGCTCAAATCATGATCATGTTGATGATAATGATGCCGGTTCGAGTAATAGCGTTGCTGATTAATAGTTGTGATTGAGGAATTGATTAGTTTTCGATTTTTCGAGGAATTTGTCGAAAAATTTGATGTAATCGTATGAAATGATTGTGGTTTGTAATGTGAAATACAGATAATGTGATGTAGTTACACTAATCATTTGATATTTTGAATGAAATGGTATGAGCTTTGTCATACTTTGTTCTTGATTTGATCATTTGCTTTGTTCTGTATTGATGTTTGTTGAATTGCGGAATTATAATAAAATAAAATACTGAGTAAGTCTCTTTTAAAACCGTTTCTATATGATCACGTGTAGGAAAAGACCTGCAAATTTACGTATTTGGATCTATTTCACGCTTACAGGCTTACAGGTTACAGATTGAACTGGTAATAAGTATCGAAAACTCATCAAAGTTGTTCATCATATTTACGAGTACAATATAAAACCTCTGTTAATGTCTTATTCTTGTCATTAACATCTCTAAAATACTGAAAGATGAATAAGAATATCAACATTGTTCAGGAGACTCAGTGCACTCGTTCGATACTTCTTCAGGCAGTTTTAAGCATTCAACAAGTTGAAGCAAATCGGGATTTCTGATCTCAACTGCAACAGAAAAATGAAAGAAAACAACAACAAAAAAATCAATTCCCGAGTTGGGAAAAATAAGCAATTACCTCATTGCATAGGTTCAAGAGGTTCCCAAGTCGCGAGGTTATTAGTATGAGGTATGAGAAATTCATCTACCGCAATACTTTCACCATCCATCTCAATCTCTGTTACTTCTTCAAGCTCGAAATCATATGAATAGAATTTCTTTCTTCTCCTGAAAATCATTTCTTTAGCATTCACAGCAAGAACAGGCACAGAATACTCCTTGTTCTCGACATAACCAACGACAGCATCAATGTGAATAGTGTGTTGTTTAATCCACTCCGTCCCTTCTAATCCCTTGAGCACCCAGATCTCTATATGGTCCATGTCTAAACTGCTCACAAAGGTCAAGAAGCCACCCATTTCGACTAGTTTATCATGCACACTAACCGATTTTGGGAGGTCTGTGACAAAGAATCTTTCATCCTCGGCATTCATAGAGACAATGTAATCAATATGTTGATGGTGATACCTGCGAGGGAGCCAATGCAGGGCCTCGTTGGTCGAAATGGGTGCATGGGTAAACCACCTAAGTACGTTTTCAGACGGACCGTCAATGGCTTTCCAGTATCTTGACTCCATACTCCATACTTCACAAGCAATGTGCCCTAGTTCATCCTTGAACAAGTGCACCACTTTGAACACACCCTTTGAATGGCTAAACACGAGTCCATATGACTCACTATGGCTGGGGTCACTGGGAAGAGTGCCTACGGGAAAACCAAAAAATTTCCGAGTCATAGGGTTCATGATGATCAACCTCCCTGGTCGTTCACGACTGTCAAATGTAGCCATTTCTCGCTCACCTGACCTACTTTGGCTAGCCGTCCTCTTCCTCTCGAACATAGAAGAGATCAAAATTAAGCCATTACAAGAAGCTACAATTCTTCCTAAACAACTAATGTTAAGGTCAATAACTTTGCTCTTCCCGTCTTCAATCTCTAAGAAGTTGATAACATTGCTTCTCAGAATTTCCGCAGGGGTACACGGGAAAATGGAAAATGCCTCTAATTGGTTTACTTGGGATTCGAGATGAAATGTGTTAAACCTATCTCGTCCAATTGCTCTAAGAAAAATCGCAGTAGTTTGAGCTTCGTTATTGTAAGCCTCAACAAACTCCGAACAATGGATCAGCTTGTTCCATGATTTGCACACGCATCTGAATCTCAGAAGAGACTTGATTGGTAGTAGAAGAAAGATCTTAAACATCAAATCGTTTGGTAAAAACGGTGTTAAGGAAGTCTTCATCTTCGACACCCTTTCTTGAACCATTCTCATAAAGTTCAATTGCCTCTTTTTGATCCCTTGATACCTTTCTTCAATCAGGGATTTTCGCTTCGTCCTCATCTTTGCTACTTTAGGTGATCAGCTTCATGATTTAAAAAGAAAAAGCAAATCTTGTTAGCATAACTAGAACATTATTAACATAGTGATCTTACAACACATGTCAGGTAGCTTAGCAGATAAATTATCGAGTGAGTTCAAAAACCGTCAACATCAGTTTCCATCGTCGCTCCCTTTGCACCAAAAAACAGACATATTACTACCCTATAATCCAGTTTTCAGAGTCATGCATATTGTTTGAAAATTGTGATGGATGAATCACACCAAATTTAGAAACTTAATTCATCATCAGGAAAAAAAATACTCCCTCCTCCCTCCTGTGTCCAAGTCAATAGTTTACATTTGACTTATTTCCCCCTCACAAAATAAAGCAAATGTAAACTATTCACTGGAAC